>BLBF01000048.1:11058155-11069805 GCA_015471245.1 Laticauda colubrina | reverse complement strand
TTCTTTCTTTCTTTCTTTCTTTCTTTCTTTCTTTCTTTCTTTCTTTCTTTCTTTCTTTCTTTCTTTCTTTCTCTCTCTCTCTCTCTCTCTCTCTCTCTCTCTCTCTCTCTCTCTCTTTCTTTCTTTCTTTCTTTCTTTCTTTCTTTTTTCAAACATTTGGCAACTGATTCACATTTATAATGGTTACAGTATCCTGGGGTCCTGTGAACCCCCTTTTCAACCTTCTGACAAGCAAAGACAATGGGGAAACTAGATTCATTGAACAATTGGATTACTAGCTGAATAATTGCAGTGATTTACTTAACAACTGTGGCAAGAAAGGTTGTAGAATGGGAGATTACTTAATGTAACTTACTTGTTTAGCAATGGAAATTTTGGGCTCAATTGTGGCCATAAGTTGAGGACTGCCTATATTTGCTTGTTTGTTAGGAGGCAGACTCACTTTCCCCTTATGCCAAACCATAATGCAAACACACTGCATTCGCTTCACTTTTCTGTGGTGTCCCTCTGATGCAGAGTTCGCCAATCTTTGCCATGTTAAGATGTGTGCACTTCCAGAACATAACAGGCAGCATATTCTGGGAGTTGAAGTCCACACATCTTAATATGGCTAAGATCGGCGAACTCTGCTTTGCTGGGTCCTTCATCTCCTCCGCAGCCTAAGAGGGATTCAATCTTAAGTGGTCATTCGTTGGATCAACATTAGAGTGGCATTTTCCTCCTTTTTTCCATCACCAAGAAAACACAGCATCAAAGTACATAAAATCTATCGGTTTTATGATCACCCATTAATCTGGAAAAAAGTCAGGTTAAAAAGACAAAGAAAACAACAATGGGGTCGTAACAATGTAGAAGAAGCATCAGTTCAGTCACTAAGAAATTAGTAAATGTCATAATAAATTTTAGGCTGCAGAATTAAATGAATCGTAACTGGGTATCAAGGAACTGATGGAGGTTACAGATCTCCAAGTGAGAATCTGTATTCATTCCCTTTCTTCCTCCCTCCCTCCCTCCCTCTTTCTTTCTTTTTTTCTTTCTTTCTCTCTTTCCTTCCTTCCTTCCTCCCTCTCTCCCTCCCTCCCTCCCTCCCTCCCTCCCTCCCTCCCTCCCTCCTTTCTTTCTTTCTTTCTTTCTTTCTTTCTTTTTTTCTTTCTTTCTCTCTCTCCCTCTCTCTCTCCTTCCTTCTTCCTTCCTTCCTTCCTTCCTTCTTTTTTAGTTACTTACTTATTTACTTACTATAGCTGCTGATCTCAACCAAAGGATTGTGGGCGGCTTACAAATCTAATAACCCATCTGATTTTCAGCATAATTTCTGGCAAATTTGCTGGTTATAACAAGAGTTCCCTTGGGCAGTAACATACAGCATCACCCCTTTGTAGTAAACTTCATCTTTCCTGGCTCGAGTCTTTGGAGATTCATATCCCATGTTTCTCAGCCAGTATGGCAAGGAACTATGGGCAGTGAAATCTACCAATTGAAAGCTTGTATAGATTTGCTTCTAAAACCCTTCTTCATACATTTTGATGGTAGCCAAACCCAGGATTTCTATTTTTTGCACTTGGAGTTTGCAAATTTTTACAGGCCTCCTTTGCCCATTCAGATGCATGGGACACTTTTATATGGAGTTGGTTGCCCAAGGGGCAGTTTTGCCATGAAAGTGCATCATGGCACTGAAAAGTTTTTTTTTTAAAGGACTTTTCCATCCGAATGAATGAACATTTGCTGGAGAAAGACATTGCTAAAATAGTTCTAGAGGGGCAGAAACATGGCAGAAATGCAAAGCATGGGAAACTCACCCACTCTGTCCGACGGTTGGTGGAACAAACAGCAGCAGCTGCTGCCCGGGAAAGATAGAGAGCCGATCGTTCCTTAACGGAGAGAGATGGAGAGAATCCCTCTCCTTCAGGAGGCGTGAGACTTCTGTTATCAGATGCAGCTAAAACTCCTGGGATTTTTTCATCTGAAAAAAGAACAGAGGGAGAGTCCAAAAATTAAGAGGCATCTCAGAGCGCCAGCATCAGTAGATCAAGGTTTATTCCTGGGTGGTTCAGGACAGCTTTAAGACGCAATTCCGGGTCAGGCTGGAGGACAGCGATTCTGGCAGGATGAAGAAAGGATGTTGGACTCACACTGCCCCAGCTCAAGTTTATCATTAGTTGTGGAGGTGCTTGGAGAACTTTAGGCCAGTGCTTCTCTGCCTGACCAACCTACATCAAAGCACTGATGATGTTACCTAGTTGGGTAATGAAACTTCTGTAAGGAAACCATGTGAGTTGTAGCCCCACCTTAGCCATGAAAGCTAGCTGGGGGGTCTTGGGCCAGTTGCTCTCTTTCACCCCCCAACCCAGCAACTAAGACCAGAATTATGGTTGTTAAGTAGCACTGAACATTAAGCAGGTCATCAGGTGACCCTGAGTGATTTTATAACCTTTAGTGCAACAGTTGTTAAGCAAACACTGCATTAAGTTACTCCATTGTTTTTGCCATGGGTCTTTTTAGGTGGAAACCAGAAATAAACATTTGTTTTTCCACAAACAAACATTGTAAATCGTAGTCACATGACTGTGAGATGCTGAAAATCAGTGGAATGGTTTGCTTCCAGAAGTTGTGGATGCTCCATCCCTGGAGGTTTTTAAGAGGAGAGTGGACAGCCACTTGTCTGGAACGGTATAGGGTCTCCTGTTTGAGCAGTGGGTTGGACTAGAAGACCTCCAAGATTTCTTCCAACTCTTCTATTACGAACAGCTACGAATGCCAGCCAGTTTCCAAGCATCCAGCTTCAGGGGAAGGAGCTGGCCTACAGAACTTCAAAACCAGGTCATCTGTAGCTTTTTGGGTGGGGTGTCTCAAGGGGTGGGATCCTACCAGTTCAGACCAGTTCTATAGAACCAGTTGTTACGATCCTGCTCGTTTAGGAGAAGCGGCAAATTGTGGCCCTGGCTTGCCCCACCCCTCTCTGCCTGCACCTCCCCTCCCAATCAGTCCTTATTGCGCATGTGTGACATCGCTCACATGCCTGACAGCGCTGACTGCATTCTCTTCCACCCAGTCACTCCTTAAGATATTTCTTTTTTTTTCTCCTGATGATCAGCTGTTCCAATGATCAGCTGTGTTGGGATTGCCCTTGCTGTCTTACTGCTTCACCCAGGAGGCTTCCCTGAGGCCCAGGAGGTTAAAAAAAAAAAGGAGCGCGGAGGGGAGGTACTGCAAAAAAAAAAAAAAAAGAAGTCACACCCACCCAGTCACATGGCCATGCCCACCTAGCCACATCCACTTAACCATGACCACAGAACCAGTTGTAAAAATATTGCATGGGTGTCTCTCATAAGTTTGACCAGTTGCTAAATGATTGGTCGTTAAGTAAGGACTATCTGTAGCAGGATTTGCAGTGGGGAAAATCAGGGTGAAATCTACTTTTAACCATGTGATCCTCCTTGAAGATTCTGGTCAGTCTTTCCTTTCTGGATGGACTGTCAGGATAATGGTCTAGTAGAAAAGATGCCGGGCTTAAGAACAGGAAGATTCAGGTTCCAGTTCTCCTTTAGCCAGGAAATCTCACGGGCTGGTATGGGCCAGTCCTTCCTCTTAGCCCAACAGCTAACAGTGCGTAGTGGTGAAGGGGGCAGACTCCACTCAGCCACAAAAGCTTCTTGTGAGGAGATATTGTACCATGCACTCTCTCACATCTGACCTACCTCCCAAAGTTGTTATGATATGAAACGTGGGTGGAGGAACTGACTTCTTTGATCAGAGGAAAAAGCTACATTTATTGATGACTTTTTGTATCAAAGCAAATCAAATGTGATAAAAGGTTTTGAGGATTACACAGGATAGATTGTAGACAGAAAGAGTTGTACAGGTAGTCTTGTAAGTTCATTTAGTGACTGTTCAAAGTTACAGTGGTACTGAAAAAAGTGAATTATGGCCATTTTTCACCCTTAGCTTCCCCATGGTCACATGATTTACATTCAGATGCTTGACAACTGATTCACATTTATGAAGGTCGCAGTATCTTGGGGTTATGTGATCCCCTTTTGGGACCCTCTGACAAGCAAAGCCAATGGGGAAGCTGGATTCACTTAGCAGCTGTGTTACTCATTTAACAACTGCAGTGATTCACTTAACAACTGTGGCAAGAAAGGTTGTAAAATGGGACAAAACTCACTTAACAAATGTCTCACTTATCAGAAGTTTTGGGCTCAAGTGTGGTCGTAGGTTCTACTTGTAGCTATGATTGTTGTGATGAAATTTAGAAGCCACTTTTAACTTACTATTTATTTGTTAAATTTGTTTGCCGCCCATCTAGCTGAAAGGTAATTCTGTGCAGCTTATAAGATGAAAAGCAATAAAGCTATACAGAAATTATACACTTCTTTATCTCTTCCTGTTTTTCTCAATGTCTTGCTCTTTCTTTTTCTATTTTGTTTCTTATTGGACTTTTAGTCTTTTGTAGGGAGGGAGTCCTTGACCCGTATAGACCCTGATCTGTACAGAGTCCCATGTTCATATGTCTGGGTTTTGCAATGTTTTTGCCAAAAACCATTATTTAGTTCCAGTTTTTGGCAAAATAGTGAAGAGTTGCTTAACCATTGCAATGTACATTTAATAATCACCATAAAAAAGCTCATAAAATCAGGCTGGTCTCGTGGATGATCAGCTTTACAACCAGCGTGACTTATCGGCATGCTACATTATGGTTGTAAATTGAGGACTATATCTACTGTATATAAAAATGAGGCTCTTTGAACATAAAAGACTTGCTCATCCATTCTGCACCCCCATTCCACCCAAATATAGTTTGCTCTTAGTAAGACCTTTGAAAACAATCCAGGAAGAGCAACTGAAATTCAAGTCTTTAAAAAAAAAATGTTTTTTTTTAAATAAATAAAGGCAAAAACTAGAGAAGAAGAAATTCTTTTCACCCCCAAATCTATGAAGAAAAATATTTCCATAGAAACATTGATGGCAGAAAAAGAATTTGTGGCCTATTGAATCTACTTTTGAATTTGTTTTGATTTTATTTTTAATTAATTAATTATTTTTCAATTATTATTATTATTTTTGTCTGATGATGGTCGTGTTTATCCCAAGCATGTTTAAAACTCAACTTGATGATTGAGTCACTACCTCTGCTGGAAGTTACACTGCTCTTTCTTTGAAGTAAGGCTTTCTATTTTTTTTTAATTAGAAAAACTTTATTAAATGTTAAAAAGAATGTTAAAATACTTGTTTAATATATCTGGTCAATACTCTTGCTATAACCTCTTTATATTCTTTTGAAATAAGACTTTCTAACATGACTGAATTTTCTAATTCAGTCTTTAAAAATTAGAAATTAATTTCCTAATTTTCCTTGTTGCTTAAGCACCTACTTTGAGAAAAAAAATGAAAAAGGGAGAATCTCTTTCTTTCTCTCTCCCTTTCCCTCTCTCCCTCTCTCTCTTTCTCTCTCTCTTTCCACAATTTGAGCAATGCATACGTTTCAGGAAGGTTGAAAAAATATCATACAGGTCTTGTTAAATTGGAAAGGGAGATAAACTGTGGTTCTTCACAAAGGATTAATCATTCTTGAGTCAGGAAAAAAATATACAGGTGGTCCTCAACTTACAACCACAACTGAGCCCAAAATTTTTGTTGCTAAATGAGAAATAAGTGAGTTTTGCTCCATTTTACAACTTTTCTTGCCACGTATGTTAAGTGGATCACTGCAGATGAGTTAAATTAGTAACACAATTATGAAGTGAATCTGGCTTTCCCATGAACTTTGCTTGTCCAAAGGGCACCAAAGGGAATCATGCGACCATCATAAATTTGAGCCAGTTGCCAAGCAACCCCAAAAATTTTTTTGGAGGGATATATTTTTTATTGTTTGCAACTGTAAATACACAATGGTGCTGCCATTTTGGTATTACATATGCCAAACATACAAAGATATTGCTAAACCATTAACTTTCATATTATTAACACAGTATTTGCTTTTTGATTCTATTCATTTGTCTATTTTTTTCCCAACTTTTTTTTTGTAGCCACTGATAAAACTTATTCCATGTTTCATAGTAAGCTGATTCGCCTTCATTCTTCAATTCTAAAGTTAACTTATCCGATTCTGCACAAGCTATTATTTTCTTTTATTATTTCTCTTTCTGGTGGTTTTATTTTTCTAATACTGCACGTATATCAATCTCGCCGCTATCAAAACATGTATAATTAAATATGGTATATCTTTCCTATACAACCAAATTTTGAACCTGTGACCCTGGGATTGCTGCAACAGTCATGTGGGTGAAAAACAGTCATAAGTCACTTTTTTCAGTGCCATTGTAACTTCAAACGGTCATTAAATGAACCATTGCAAGTCAAAGACTAACTGTAAAGGGAAAATAACTGCATACATCTCCAACTGCACCATCTCCCCAAAGAACGCTGGACAGACAGAAAACTTCATCCCTGTATTAGCTGTGAAATGTGGTATCTTCATTATTAAACCCCGTTTTTTTGCATCTTCCGCCTTTGTTCCTAGTAAAGCTACTCCTGGGATTATTCATCCCTGGAGGCCAGCTGAGATGATGCCAGAAGATGGAAAATACTGCAGGTAGTCCTTGACTTACAATCATTCATTTAGCAACCATTCAAAGTTACAACCGCATTGAGAAAAGTCACAGCCATTTCCCACACTTACAACCGTCACGGCACTCCCCACAGTCATATGATCATGTGACTGGCATTTACAGGATCCCGGAGTCACCTGATCACCGTTTGTAACCTTCCCAGCCAACTTCTAACAGGCAAATGACCTGATGACCGGATTCACTTAATGATTGCAGGATTCACTTAATGACTGCAGGATTCACTTAACTCCTACTGGCAAAAAAAAAAAAAGTTGGTAAAATCAGGTGTGACTCATTAAACAATTGCCTTGCTTAGCGATGGAAACTCTGTGGTCGTAATTCGAGAACTGCCTGTACTTTAATGCTGTCATAATTAAGGAGGACGTGAATCTGTCTCTCTTGTGGGTTGTGAATGGGATGAAGACAACGCTGTGAAGACAATGTTCTCACGAGGTGTGGACGTGGCCAAAACCTTCCCTGAGTTGAATGTGGCTCCTATCTATATCTTCCAGGTAGCAATATACTTAGTCCTCGACTTACAACAGTGATACTCAAAGTTACAATGCCACTGAAAAAAGTGACTTATGAACATTCTTCACACTTTTGACAGGGGACCCCAAACTTGGCAACTTTAAGACTTGTGGACTCCAACTCCCAGAATTGTCCACAAGTCCACAAGTCTTAAAGTTGCCAAGTTTGGAGGCCTCTGCTTTTGACCATTGTGGCATCCTGTGGTCAAAGGATCAAATTTCAGATGCTTGGCAATTGACTCATATTTAGGACAGTTGCCGTACCTCGGGGTCATGGGATCTCATTTTGTGACCTTCTGACAAAGCAGAGTCAGAATGGGGAAGCAAGATTAACCACCTTGTTACTAACCTAACAACTAGAGTGATACACATAAAACCATGGCAAGAAAAGTCATAAAATGGAGCACAATTCACTTAATGTCATGTTTAGCACCACCAATTTATGGTCTCAGTTGGGACCAACTCATACGCAAATGGTTTGCCATTGCTCTCCTAGGTCCTTCTGGGTGCATTCTGTAACGCTCAAGGCTGCTTTTTTCAAGAGGCAACTGGACTTTCTTTGTTTTTCTTTTGAAGACCTTTCGCTTCTCATACCCAAGAGGCTTCTCTGGCTCTGAGCTGAAGAATTTTCTTAGAGGAGAAGTGAAACGTCTTCAAAGAAAAACAAAGAAAGTCCAGTTGCCTCTTGAAGAAACACCTTTGGGATGACCGTGACCTTAGAATGACTTAGAATCTCCATAGACATTCTGTAACACTCTTTGAAGTCTTTCTCTCCTCCCCAACACACACAACAAGATTTAAAAAATTGAAACCGGCAGAGAGAGGGAGAAGAACTCAAACCCGTCTGAATTAACGCTGTTTCAAGCTTCCATGCATCCCTTTTGAAGGCAGCTCTGACCCCCTTCTCTCCCCCACCCACTTTGGCTGCTGGTGACTCAGGCCTCAAACAATGCAACCCACCTGTTCAGGGCCATCTTCTCTTGCCCCAAGACCAGTGACCTGCTGCATTCATCCCGTTGGTGTCATCATAAAGAACTTTTCAAAAAAGATGCAGCCAACGCGCCTCAGTGCTGGACGTGCCCAAGAGCATTTCGTCCACTTTAAAAGGGACAGTTTCTGCTCTGAAGAAATATGCTTCCCTAAGCAAAACATCTATTGTGTCCCTGTGTAAGCTTGGTGTCAGCCCAGTGCCAATTCCATGGTAGTAGAAATATGCAGTATAGAACACGGAGTAAGTCCCTTTTTGTCCTCTCTTTCCTCCTCCTCCTCCTCTGACATATTTTTCCCTTAGATCTCAGAAATGGTGGATTCCCACACAACTTAAAACTATCTAGGTTCTAAATGCAATCTCTTTGCCTGCTTCACTCCATCTTTATGGTTGCTACACGCATGCATATCGGTGGAGATTTTGCCATGCCCTTTTGTGTTTCTCTTCAGGGGGCTCCAAATTTTTCGGGGCAACTGAATTCCTGGCAGTGGTTTTGATGGATCTACATGATCTGTTTGGCTGTGATTATTAAAGATTGCTCCATTTTGATCGCCATTCCTCATGTTGATTGTAAGGCTGTGGTATGTTATCCCGAATCAGGGAGCTGAAATCCATACATTTGAAAGTCCCTGAGGCTGAAAACATTGCTCTAGAGCTCTTCAGAGGCTTTTTGCCAAAAGAGGGATTTGTGCCAGAATATTGTTCATTGAACAAATGAGTTGGATGAGACCACTTAAGGACTCTCCATGGAGATTCTCAATCATCCAGGTCATAGTTGCCTCAAAGGTGTTTTTCCAACTGGAAAGGCAACTGGACTTCCTTAATGTTTTTCCCTTTTGAAACATTTCACTTCTCACCCAAGAAGCTTCTTCAGTCTTAACAGACTGAATTTCCACCCTTCAGTTAGAATGAAGAAGTATTTTGGGTGAGAAACGAAACGTTTCAAAGAAAAAAAACACCACACCAAGGAATCTAGTTGTCTTTTGGAATAAAACACCTTTGAGGTGCACCCTTCATGCAAAGATTCTTGAGAAATTCCAAAAACCTCATCAAAACTCCTTTGAGATCTTTTAAAACAGTGTTTCTCAACCTTAGCAACTTTAAGATGTGTGGACTTCAACTCCCAGAATTCCTCAGCTAGCATGTTGGTTGGGGACATCTGGGAGTTGAAGTCCATGACAATAGCTAGCAAATTCTGGAAGATTTCTTTTCTTTTCTTTTATTGGCATCCCCAGAGGTCATGCAATTTCTGATATACAACACTAATAAATATGTTATACCAGGGGTGTCAACCTTAAGGCCTGGGGGCTGGATCCAGACCTCCAGGTGCTTAGATCTGGCCTGCAGGGCTGCCCTGGAAACAGCGAAGGACCAATTCTCAGTCCTTCTTCCAGCAAAAACAGAGCTTTGGAGGGCCTTCCCAAGCTCTGTTTTTGCTGGCAGAGGGTTGCAGGAGGCATTCACAACTGAAACGGAGCTCAGGAGCCCATCTTCACTGGCAGAGTGCTCAGGACACCACAGGTGCACCGACATGAGGTACATTGAGTTGGCCATGTCCTCAGTGGCCACGCCCCCTCAGCCCCCCAAGGTCAAACACAACCCTGATGCGTCCCTCAATGAAATCAAGTTTGACACCTCTGCATAATACATACAAACAGAAATACAACATAAAATATTAACTTAGAGTAAAACCATTATAAAATTGCCATAATGGGGCACCATTGAGTTGCAATATGATAGATGTCATAGTCCAACATCTAAAGAAGCTAACCATCTAACTCAGGGTTGTCAAACTCATGGTCCACGGGCTGGATGCGTAACACAGTGGCCATGCCCATGCCCAGTTTAGCAAAGGGGGAAAAAGTCCTGATACGTCATGTGACATTACTGTGATGATGCAAGTTTTACACCCCTGTTCTAGCTGCTTGTGTATGGCTGTGATGAGATCATCCCAGGTGCCTTAACTTTCCTGAGGAGACATTCTCCATCTATAAGCAATACAGTTTGCTCTGGGGCATCACAATTGCATTGTGGGCTCTCAGCCATTCCCTACTTAAAAGAAATTTGCCTTATTCCTGGCATGTCCTCTTGTGTTTCTCTTCAGGTGGCTCTGCATTTTTCGGGGCAACTGCATTCCTGGCAGTGGTTTTGTTGGATCTACATGATCTGTTTGGTTGTGGTTATTAAAGATTGCCCATTCCTCATGTAGATTGTAAGGCTGTGGTATGTTATCTTACACCTGGGAGTTGAAATCCAAACATTTGAAAGTCCCTGAGGCTGAAAAACATTGAATAGAATAAAATAATAGCGTCAGCCTTGGAAGCCATATTGTTCTTGAAAGCTTCAAGGCTGCCACTTTTAGTGCCTGGGAATTTGGGAGGGGGGATTTCTTAGTGAGTAGAAGAGTAGACTCAACAACATTCCTTCTTAAAACTCAAGGACAAGTTATCCTGCACCTGGAGAGGAGAGTCTGGAGGAATGGCTGCAGTTGGGAGGATGTTTGGCTGGGCCATGTGATAGACTGATGGGTGCAGGGGATAAATCTTTGAATTTATCTTGGGGAAGGGAAAACCCAGAATGCTCAGATTCGGGTTTTCCCAGATGTGCCAGTATGACTTCTCCAATAAATTCTTACTTGGATGGACTTTGTCTCTGAGTGCTGAATGAGCCTGGGGAGTTTTGTTAGAATGCTGACAAACAAAGTTAGAGGGAACCTTGGTGGTCTTCTAGTCCAACCCCCTGTTTAGGCAGGAAGCCCTATACCATTTCAGACAAATAGTTATCCAAGCTCTTCTTAAAAACTTCGGATTGGATCATTTACAACCTCTGGAGGCAAGTTGTTCCACTGATTCATCGTTCCACTGATTCATCGTTCTAACATTGCTTTAAAGTTTTTCATGAGTTTTGCCAAAAGAGGGATTTGTGGCAAGAATATTGTTTGTTGAACAAATGAGTTGGATGAGACCACTTAAGGACTGTCTACGGAGGTTCTCAATCATCCAGGTCATGGTTGTCCCATATATAGCCTTTTCCCCTGTTGCCACAAATTCAGCTTGGCAATCTCTTTATTCTTCTGTGTTCCATGCCTGGTTAACCTCATCCCCAACCCCTCAGGCTTCTCCCCCATTATCTTGGAGAGGGGTGAATTGTGGAGATTGGCAGGGTCAGGGAAAAGGGACAACAGAGACAAGAGAGGAACTAGCAGTGAGGTTGGCACAAGCATACCAGTGCCTGTTGACTCAAGGATGGGTGAGAGACACTAGATGCCTTTTCCCACTGTATCTGCCCCCTGCATCTGTCACATCCCCCTGCCCTCTGCATGCTCTCTTAACTTCTTTCTTGGTGCCATGTTCCCATAATGTCCTTCTACTCATGCCCAGCCTGGAAGCAGCCTCATTCATATTTAGCTCTTCTGGTGTGAAAGTGGTGTCTTGTCATGGCCAAGTGTTGAAAATTACCTGTAATCCTCTCTCCCTCTCCTTCCTTCCTTCCTTCCTTCCTTCCTTCCTTCCTTCCTTCCTTCC
>BLBF01000048.1:11027565-11049354 GCA_015471245.1 Laticauda colubrina | reverse complement strand
CTGTTCTGTTCTGTTCTGTTCTGTTCTGTTCTGTTCTGTTCTGTTCTATTCTGTTCTAAATGCACTTTAAAAAGTGAGTTTTGACCATTCCTCGCACGTACAACCATTGCAGCATTCCAAAGGCCACAGGGTTAAAATTCAGGGTGGTTGGCAACCTTCGTGTATTTATGTGATCCCTATTTATGATCTACTCAGTTTGCTTCTGACAAGCGAAGTCAATGGGGAAAGCCAAGTTTGTTTAGTGATTGCTTGATTCAGTTAACAAATTGCAGTGATTCAGTTAACAACCATGGCAAAAAAAAGGTTGTAAATTAGGACGTGACTCATTTTACAACTACCTTATTTAGCAATGGAAATACAAGCCCCAGTTGTAATCGAAAAGAGACTAAGGCACATCAAGAACATTGCAGGAACCGGGCTTGGCTAGTCTAGTGAAGAGAAGGATCAGGGGAGACATGACAGAGTCTTCCAATATTTGAGGGGCTGCCACAGGGAGGAGGAAGGGGTCAAGATATTCTTCAAAGCACCCAAAGGCCAGACAAGGAATAATGGATGGAAACTGAACAAGGAGAGTTTTAACCTGGGAATAAGGAGAAACTTTCTGACAGTGAGAATAATCAACCAATGAAACATATTCTTGCCCTCAGAAGTTGTGGGAATACCATCTCTTGAGACCTTCAAGAAGAGATTGGACTGCCATTTGTCAGAAATGGTGTAAGGTCTCCTGCTTGTGCGGGGAGTTGGACTAGATGACCTATAAGGTCCCTTCCAACTCTGACTGTCTGTTATCTGTAATCACAAGTTGAGAACTACCTGTTTATAACTCACAACCAATTCACACCCATTGTTTCAAAGCCATAATGGATCTTTTAACATCTGGATGGCAAAATTGGGTTACAGCCAAGAAGTGAGCTATTTCATGCCTGTCTGTCAAATCCTCATTATAGTTCAACAATTGGAAGATCAAATATCTTAAACCAGCATTACAAAGTGAGTTTTTTTTTTTCCAGCAATCTGCAGCTCTGACTTTGATTTGGTCCAGTGAGCGTGCAGTTCAATTCAGGTAGTCCTTGAATTACAGCAGTTCATTGAGTGACCATTCAAAGTTACAACGGCACTGAAAAATGTGATTTATGATCATTTATCACATGACTGTTGCAGCATCTCCATGGTCCCGTGATTCAAATTCAGGGGCTTGGTTACTGGCTCAGAATTATGATGACTGCAGTGTTGCAGGGTGTCATGTGATTCCCCTTTTTGCGAACTTTTGACAGACCTACTAACCTAGGAACTGCAGTGATTCACTTAATGACTGTGGCAAGAAAAATCACTAAATGGGGGCAAAACTCACTTAACAAATGTTTCACTTAACGGAAATATTTAGACTCAATTGCAGTCGTAAGTCGAGGACTGCCTATACCAAGAGGGGTTGGGGGTTTTTTTGCATGAAAGATCTGGCTCCCATTTAACCACCCTTTCCATCATCACACCCTGAAAATTGACTTACAGATGGTGAGGGGCAGAAATCTGGAATGGAGTCGCTTAGTCCCAAATCCCAAATCCCTCGGTCCGGTCTTGTTCTTGGTGTCTCTCTCAAGAGGAGTCCTGCTCCACTCTTCTATATCTTCAGCCTGGCTCAAATCTCTTGCTGGCCCCCTTGCAAGCGGATTATATCTGGGAGCCCTGAGCTATGTTGGGAGAATGAAAAATGTGGTCTATTTTTAGAGGGTAACCAAGTTGCTATTTCACCAGGCTGAGTCAATCATAGCTCCTTGTAACCTTGATGGGGAAAGGAGAAAGTATTTTGGAGATAACCGGAAGAAGCAGCCCACCCAGGAAGCTTGCAATGCCCAAAAAAATTAAGTCATGTGAAAAAGTCCCCTATGTAAGAGAGGCCGAATTTCAAAGTAGTCAGCCAGGAGGAAAGAAACCCTGAGTCACTTGAGAAGGATTCAGGGTCATGGTGACACACCATGATTGTTGGATGACGTTGCCATGATGTGATCTAAAGCTAATAACAAATCTGTCTCCTGTTCCATGAAAATCCTTGGACTTCCTCCAATTCGTCCCATTGATACACAATGCTGATTGGTGGACGTATCATATCCGTATTTATATTTTTCTGTTTCTGTCTGAATCCACTTACCTTCTTACAATTCTCTCTAAACTAGTCAATCTTTCTCTCATGCACGCCGTTAAGTCATTGCTGACTCTTAGTCACCACGGTTTTCTCAGGTATCTATAAATCTGCTTAATTCACAAATTTTCTCTCTGTATAAATGGGGCATAATATTCTTCTCTAAGTGTGACTGCAGGGTCTCACTTCAAACTGGAGACCACACCTTGACCAGCTGTAAGCTAAGGGCGTATACTGTCCAGTCTTTGATTTTTAATATAGATGCTGTGCTTCAATGATTAGATGGCTTAGACATTGGTGTTTGAACATAGATCTTCTTAACATGTATATTTTATCATGCTTTACTGATCTAGTTGAAATGTTAATATATATTGCTAGTCCATGTATGAAATGCCGTATATGTTCTAAATAAATACATCTGACCAGCTTTCTAAACACTTATAACATTTAAAAAAAAAAAAAAAAACCACAGACACACAATTGTAAAGTTTTTAAACAACAAAACCAACTTTGTCCAATTTTCTCTGGTTTCTTTTTTCCAACCATTCCACATATACAGGTGGTTCTCAACTTACAAAAGTTCATTTAGTGACCATTCAAAGTTGTAGTGGTGCTGAAAAAAGTGACCTGCGATCAGTTTTCACGTTTACAACCACTGTGGTCATGAGATCAAAATTCAGATGCTTGGCAACTGGCTGTCAGGGCTCTGGTAATTACCCCCATTTAAATAATGAGTCTCTAACTGAATTTTCAAAGCTCAAAGAAGATCGATTAGGAGAAGACATACCGATGCTGCCTGGGTGTAGCTGACTCTGAAATACATCATTCATTGTCCCCTTTACCCTGGTTTCCCCCCACCCCCTGGCTGTATCATAATTCATATTCTCCAATGGGACATATCCATAGCCAAGAGTCATCAATCATGCTCTCCAGTTAAAATTTTATGTGGAAGAAACTTCAGTCACCTGGAAACTATCTTTGAAAACATTTATGAAATGCAATTTCGGTTTTACAAGTTGCTGCGCTGCTTTCCCCTCCCTTTCTGTTGGCAACTCTAAAAAGACCACAGAAATATTTTATGAAATTGATATTGGCATTTATTTATGAGAGTTGTAGTGTCCCTATATCATGTGATCCCCTTTTACGACCTTCTGACAAGCAAAGTCAAAGGGGAATCCACTTAGCAACTATGTTACTAGCTTAACAAAGTCAATGGGAAGCCAGATTTACTTAACAGACATTTACATTTATGTTACGTTTACTTACTTTATGTTAAGTAAACAGATATTTACTTAACAGACAGATTTACTTAACAGACATGCTACTAACTTAGCAACCGCAGTGATTCACTTAACAACTGTGCAAAATGTTGTAAAATGGGGCAAAACTCAACAACTGTCTCACATAGCAAACAGAAATTTTGGGGGCCAACTGTGATCATAAGTCAAGGACTATTTATAATTCTTATCAGCTTTAGTTGTTAAGATGACTTTATCAGATATTAATCTAGATCAAAATGACCTTGGAGGTTCTGGATTCATTAGTTTGTGGGAAACCCAACTTCGATTTTATAGAGAAGAGGTCCGTCCCATTACACCATCATTTGTTTGGGCATCACATGTGATGTAAGCAGGAGCATTTTGCTTTTTGCTAACCTAGATTTAAGTTTCAGATGCTGGAGCCTTCAAGTTCTCAGATCAATTCCTGAATTAGCTTTGATCACATCAAGTCTGGAAATGCCCTTTTGTTAGACATGTGATCACTTAGAAGTGGTAGTCTTTCCCTACCAAAGATCCTAATTTTCCAATAGATTCAGGGAGTTCAAAGATATATTACGTCAGTATCAGTGCTGGGATTCAAATTTTTTTACTACCAGTTCTGTGGGCATGGCTTGGTGGGCATGGCAGGGGAAGAATACTGCAAAATCCCCATTCCCTCCCCACCCACTAACCTGCTTTCCAGCTCCATTCTCCTGTGCAGGGCAACAAAAGAAGACCCAGCCAATCAGCTGGGACTCAATGGGAGGCAGGGAATAAATGGGGGTGGGGCCAGTCAGTGGGGTATTTGCCTGTTCTCTGAACTACCCAAAATTTCCTCTATCGGTTCTCCAGAACTGGTCAGAACCTGCTGAATATCACCTCTGATCAGTATCAAAAATACCACATGAAACTGGCCTTTATTTTTCTTTGTATTACTCATATTTATTTACTTGATCAAGTGTGATTAGATACACAACAATTTTCTCCAATATAAAAACACTCAGTGTACTTGCAAAACAACCGAATATAATAATAGTAAAGTGTACAGCCAATAAAAGAGAAAATAAAATAAATAAGTAAAGGGGATAAAGACAGGTAGTTCTCAACTTACGACCACAATTGGTCCAAAATTTTTGTTGCTAGGTGAGACTGTTGTTAAGTGAGTTTCACCCATTTTGTGATCTTTCTTGCCCAAGTTGTTAAGTGAATCACCACAGTAATTAAGTTAGTAACCCGGTTGTTAAGGGAATCTGGCTTCCCCAGTGATTTTGCTTGTTAGAAGGCTACAAAAGATGACCACCTGACCTTGGGCCACTGCAACCCGTCATAAATATGAGTCAGTTGCCAAGCATCTGAATTTTGATCACATGACCCATGGAGATGCTGCAACGGTGATAAGTATGAAAAACTGCCATAAATCACTTTTTTCAGTTCCGTTGTAACATTGAGTGGTCACGAAGTGAACTGTTGTAAGTCAAGGACTATCTGTGATAATATTGCAGCCACACCTTATGGGCTAATATACATTCACGTTAGAAAGAAGAAGAAAATTGTAGTCACTGGATTTTGCCAGCTGCGAAAATTAGTTGTTCAGCAGAGTGATGGCATGAGGGAGAAAACTGTCTCCGTGTGTCTCCGTGTAATGGTTTAGGATGTCCTACTTGAGTATGGGGTTGGATTGCAGAGGTGGTATTCAACCAGTTCTGACCAGTTCTGGAGAACCAGTAGTGAAAATTTTGAGTAGTTTGGAGAACTGGCAAAATCCCACCTCTGACTGGCCCCACCCCCATCTCTTCTCTGCCTCCCATTGAGTCCCAGCTGATCGGCTGGGTCTTCTTTGGTTGCCCTGGACAGGAGAATGGAGCTGGAAAGCAGGCTAGTGGGGTGGGGAGGGAATGGAGATTTTGCAGTATCCTTCCCCTGCCACACCCACCAAACCCTGCCCACCAAGCCAAGCCATGCCTACCAAGCCACGCCAACAGAACCGGTAATAAAAATGTTGAATTCCACCACTGATTGGGAGTCCTGCAAGGTCACTTCCGGCTCTATTCTATTCTACTTATTTGCATTTGTGTGCTTTTGAACTGCTAGGTGGGTAGGCGCTGAGGCAAGGAATGGGAGCTCACCCCATTCTGCAGGGCTTGGGTCTCGAACCTGGACTTTCCAGCTGAGAAGCTTAGCATCTTTATCCACTAAGTCATCATGGAGGTGATGACAAACCACTTCAGAAATGTTGCCAAGAAAACTGCAAGGACCTGTCCAAGGAGCCTCTGGGCGCAGTGGTTAGAGTGCAGTACTGCAGGCTACTTCTGCTGATTGCCAGCTGCCTACAGTTTGGCAGTTCGAATCTCACTAGGTTCAAGGTTGACTCAGCCTTCATGTTGACTCTAAACCGCTTAAAGGGGGTTGGAAAGCACTATGAAGCGGTATATAAGTTTACGTGCTATTGCTATTTCCCAGGAGTCAAGACTGACTTGAATGCACCCATTCCCCAAAAGACATTAGGAAGAATAACCAAGGTATTGAAGACAACCAGCAAAAGTGATAGACATGAATTTATTTATTCCCATCATTTGCTTATCACCTTTTGTAATAAATATTTTCCCCCAAAATGGATAAACTATAAAGAAATCTTAGAGGCTGAGAAAGAAAGAGGAATACAGGTAGTTCTCAACTTATGACTGTAATTCAACCCAGAACTACGGTCGTAAGTCATGGGGGTTGTTAAGTGAGTTACCATGTGGCCACACCTGATTTTAATTTTTTTTTATAGTAGTTGTTAAATAAACGCTGCTGTGATTAACACCATGATTGTTAAACAAATCCATTATATCCAATGGGCATTTTTTTGCTGGACACTGAATGTAAAACCTGGACACTGGCAAAAAAAGAAAATAAAAATTGAAAATCTTGGTCACATGATTGCAGGATGCTGGAAAGGGCCACAAATGTGAGTTGCCAAGCACCCAAAATATGAGTACATGACCACAACAAGGAGGAGTGCAGCTATCCTAACACTGAAATTAGTTCATAAGTATCTTTTGGGAGATACATCATAACTTTACTAAGTGACCAGTCATTAAGCGGGGACAACCTGTATTTCAAGTCATAATAAGCAAAGAGCATATGGATGTTTAATTGGTCCTTCATTTAAGTAGCCTAGGAGAAAGAAATTCATGTTTTGTTTGCTTTTGCTACTCTTTCATTGCATTTTTTTATTATTATTGTTATTACCAGGGTAGGTTACATCATCAGTGCATTGAGAGGAAGAGTTTGCTGGTTTTTTATAAATAGCACCTTGTCCTACAACCTTACTTGGGGTACAGATTCTTCTTCGTCGCACATCTTATGAACCAATACCAAATAAGCACCAACAGAAGACAATTTCTGAAGCATTGCATTGAACTATGGGGTCCTTGAGGAACTCTGAGCTTGATAGATTTTTTTGCAAATGTTTCATTATCCAGTTGGGTAACATCATCAGTATCAGAGGAAGTGGGCTTGCTTTCTGTTTATATATACAAGTGATTTGCCCTGTCAGTGTTGGCAGTCTTGGTAATTCTTTGGTCAGGCTATGGTTTAATGTTAGTTTGTCTGCCTTAGTATGTAGTTCCTATGTTGTTTGTTGCTTGATTATTGGCCTGATGTTAACTTTGTGTTAACCCTTGCTTATTTAGGGTGTAGTTTGCCAGGTTTCCTTTTTAGCTTTTTGATTGTCTCCTTTGGATGGGGTGAGGATGTTGACTATTTCTATGCCTGCTGATAGCTGAGTTGTCTGAGTGTCAGGCTTCAGGAATTCTCAGAGAAACAATCAAAACTAAACAGCAGCCTATTCAAGGAACCATCCAGGCAACCCTGAGAGGCAAGCCAAGCCAAAAAGGGAGCCAATTCCCTTTTACCTACTGGTAGTTGAATAATGAAACATCTGCAAGGAAACTACCACGCTCAGAGAGCATCAAAGACCCCAGATAAGCAGGAAGAAGTTGAAGATAAACAGGAACAGTCAAGAAAGAAACAACATTCCAATTAATTTTCTCTTCGTCCAGACTCCAGTGTCCTTGACTCTAAAATCACCTCTGTTTTTAAAGGGAAAGGAAACATCATTCCAGGAACCAAGTACTCACAGTTGTTGACTTTTAATGCAGGATAAGCCAAAGTGAGCTTTGTGGACGGTGCTGTCCTGTTGATTCTTTTACATGGAGTCAACTAGAAGTGAGAGAATGACAGAAAGGAATGAGAATAATATCTTGAGAAAGTGGTGAAGGATGTGAGCTATGAGCTATGAAGGAACTGGTTCAAATTTTAACAGAGTTGGAAGGGACCTTGGAGGTCTTCTAGTCCAACCCCCAATCAGGCAGAAAACTCTATACCATTTCAGATGAATAATTTAGAATAGAATAACAGAGTTGGAAGGGATTTGGAGGTCTTCTAGTCCAACCCACTGTTCAAACAGGAAGCCCTACACCACTTCAGAGAAATGGCTATTAACAACTTCTGGAAGCAAGTTATTCCACTGATTAATTGTTCTAACTTTCAGGAAATTTCTCCTTAGTTCTAGGTTGCTTCTCTTCTTAATTCCACCCACTGCTTCTTGTCCTGCCCTCAGGGGCTTTGGAGAATAGCTTGACTCCCTCTTCCTTGGGGCAGCCCCTGAGATATTGGAACACTGCTATCATGTCTCCCTTAAGGCCCTGTCCCACTGGCCGACGGACGCAAAACGTATGCGTAAAGGACACAGCGGATGAGCAAAATTTCAGGGGTGGCTCCATCTGTTGTCATCCACTCCAAAAAATGGTGAAAATTTGCATAAACAGAAAGGAAAAGAACAGACATGGGTAGTATGTAGCGGGGATGTTAAACGGATGTTCATTGGAAGCCTAGCGGATGAAAGCGGATGGAAGCGGATGACATCTTTGAAGGGGTTCCGGGGGATAATTTCGAAGTGGATGCATAGCGGATGAAGCGGATGCATCACGTACGCCTAAAGGAAAGAAAGGGGATGCTGCGCGGATGTATATCGGATGCAAATGCATCCTTTCTATTTCCGTGCTACTAACGATGTATAGACATTCCATGTACCTTTTGTTTCCTCTCTCTTTCCGTTTTCAGCTGCAGCGGACGTGAGTTGCGAGGATGCCCAGAGGATGCAGAGAGGATACAGAGGACGTTTAACGGATGATTCACGGACATAGAACGTTTGTTGGTCGTATGTCACAGATTTACATTGTACATGGCGGAAAGTTCATCCATGCACAAAGTTTTGTGCAGCTTAAAACTTTTTGCGTGGATGAAATCTCAGTGGACAGATGCTGGAGGGATAGAGCGTATGAAACACGTATGCAATGAGTACACAGCGGATGCATAGCATTTTCCAATGGATGGCAAGGTTTTTTTTAATGTTTTACATCCTCTTTGCATCCATAAGTGCAGTGAGACTGGGCCTTAGTCCTTTTCATCAGATTATACATACCCAATTCCAGCAACCGTTCTTTTTATGTTTCAGCCTCCAATCTCCTAATCATCTTTGTTGTTCTTCTCTGCACTCTTTCTAGAGTCTCAACATCTTTTTTTATTTTGTAGTAACCAAAACTGGATGCAGTATTCCAAGTATGGCCTTAGCAAGGCCTTATAAAGTGGGATTAACACTTCACATGATCTTGATTCTATCCCTGTTTATGCAGCCTAGGATTGTGTTGGCCTTTTTGGCAGCTGCTGCACATGGCCGGCTCCTAGTTGCCCACTAGGGACTCCAAGATCCCTCTCACAGTTGTCCAGTCTCTTCTTAAAAACCTCCTATGTTGGAGCACCCAAAACTTCTAGAGGCAAGCTGTTCCACTGGTTAATTATTCACAATGTCAGGAAATGTTTCCTTAGTTCTAGGTTGCTTTTCTCCTTGACTGATTTTTATCTGTTACTTCTTGTTTTGCCTTCAGGTGCTTGGGAGATGAGGTGGACCCCTCTTCCTCATGGCAGCCCCTCAAATATTGCAACACTGTTATTAGTCTTTTGTTCCACTGGAATAGACATATTCAATTCCTGCTACCATTTTTCATTTGTTTTTGCCTCCAGTCCCCTAGTCATCTTTGTTGTTTAAAATAAAAAAAATTTTATATGGCCAAAAGAGAAATGAGCATGTTTTGCAGATCAAACAGGCCTAATCTGTAGTTTAATCTTTTGTTTTTCATACTGGCTGGGGAATTCTGGCAGTTTGAGCTCACATATCTTGGAGTTGGGAAGGTTGAGAAATATTTGTCTGATCTATATTTTGATTCTTCATCGCACTTTCAGCAGTGGAGGGATCCTAGAAGCGGGCTGTACAGGAAAGCCTTGACTTTCCTTTAGTGAATTTTGCCCCATTTTACAACCTTTCTTGCCCCACTTGTTAAGTGAATCACTGAAACTGTTAAGTTAGTAATTAAGTAACAGTTGTTAAGTGAATCTGGCTTCCCTACTGATTTTGCATTTCAGAAGGTTGCAAATGGTGATCACATGAACTGCCCAAGACACAGCAAACATCATAAATATGAGTGAATTGGTAAGCACTTGAATTTTGAACATGATATGGGAATGTTGCAATGGTTTCAAGTGTAAAAGATGGTCATATATAGATTTTTCAGGTGGCTATTATATCTCTAGATGTTATATTTGTTATAACAAATAGCTGTTATATTTCTAGATGTTCACAAAATTGTTGTAAGTGGAGGACGACCTGTATAATGCAGTGATGTGTTGGTTAGATCCAAGTTCCTATCTCAGCTGAACTACAGTGTAGAGACAACTTCAAAAATCTGACATCTTCATAAACACTCTAGATGAGGGGATAGAATGGGAAGTCATCAAATTTGCAGACAACATCAAACTGGCAGTGTTTTGTTCAGAAAACACACGAGGTAGACCGGGTTCCAACAACAAATACTTTATTCTTCAACTAGTTAGTAAATAGGAACCCTTGGCTGAAGCCGAGGCCAGCCTTTTATACAGGCTGGCTTGCCTGCTTGCAGCCAATGGGAGTTGTTTAAATTTGCCGCCTTTTAGCAGCTCTTTGGATTGGTTCCTAGTGAACCAATCCAATGCTTAGTTTATTTGACCAATCAGGTTTGCAGATTTGGAGTCACCCACTTTACATATAGAACACCCCTCCCCCCTTAGTTCAGTCCTACGTGGTGACGTAGTCGCGCAGGTAGGCGGGGCTTTTCCGGACTCGACTTGACTTGCGCGGTTCATTCTCAGTGAAGACTTCGACCGGTTCGGATGGGGCTGCTGTGTCGTGCATTCTTCTCCCTGCAACCGTCTAGAAGGGTGAGTCAGCCATTTTACCGCCGCCTGAGTTTCTTAGGCTGGCGGTTTTGCCGCTCCCTCCCGTTTCCTCCGGGCAGGTCGAGCTGGCCTGGCTGGCCCCTTCCGATGGGCTCTTTCCGCAAGTCTCTTCAAACAGTGAGTCTTTTATTTGTTCTTTTTGTTCGTATGTTTCATTGGGTTTGGTTTTAAATAGTTCTTTATTTACTTCTCGCCTTTCCCCCCCCACCTTGGTTTGCAATTCACCGGTTTTTTTGGTGAATGTTTGTAAGTCTGTGGTTCTCTCTATAATTCGGGATCGAAGCTGGTCTATGTGCCGCTTCCATTCCCTGTGATCGTCTAATTTTAATCGGTAGGATTTGGGGCCTGTGATTTGGGTAATCTGTCCTGGTAGCTATACCGGGTCCCCGTTGAAGTTTTTAGCGTATACCAAATCGCCTATTTCGAATTGTCTAAACCGTGTAGAGGAGTCAGGGGGGTTTTCTGGGGTAAAATTTGGGTGTAACCTATCAAGGTGAGATCTTAATTTTCGCCCCATAAGTAATTCTGCTGGGGACTTGTTGGTTATGGTACTGGGCGTTATGTGCTGGAGTGTGAGCAAACGGTTTACTTTCTGTTGGACATCTCCAGCGTCCATTCTTTCTAAACCTTCTTTAGTAAACCGGACCATTCTCTCAGCCCTGCCGTTCGCAGCCGGGTGAGCCGGCGCGGTTAGGGCACGTCTTATACCTAGGGAGGCTAGGTATTGCTCAAATTGTATGCTGGTTAGCTGTGGCCCATTATCTGAGACAAGAACGTCCGGTATGCCATGGGTGGCAAAAAGGTTGTCCAGCTTTTTAATTACAGTTTCTGTTGTCGTTGATGGCATAACTTTTACTTCAAGCCAATTTGAATAGGCATCAACGACAATCAGAAAGGTATGCCCCTTGGTAGGACCCGCGAAATCAATGTGTATTCTTGACCAAGGTCCCCGAGGGTTTTCCCAGTCCTTAACGGGTGCTTTTGGTGGGGACGGTCTAATTGCCTGGCATTTGTTGCATGAGCTTACCCAATACTCTATGTCCTTATCAATACCCGGCCACCAAACATAACTTCTAGCAAGGCTTTTCATCTTAACCATTCCCGGGTGCCCTTCATGTAACAACCTAAGTACCCTTGGTTGTAAATTGGCAGGGATTACTACCCGATCACCCCACAACAAACACCCCTTTTGGATTGAAAGTTCAGTCTGTCTGGACCGGAAAGGTTTAAAGTTTTCAGTTTTTTGATTCTTCGGCCAGCCTTTACCTACCCAGCTAAGAACGCGGGCAGTCAATGAGTCTTTCGCGGTGGCTCTGGCGACATCATAAGCTGATATGGGTAGATCGGGGCAAGTCTCAATTTGTAGTGTTGTCATCGCTGGTGCCGGGTCTTCGTCGGTTGCTGGTAAGGGTGCTCTGCTCAGAGCGTCAGCATGGGAAATTTGTTTCCCTGGCCGATGTGTCAGAGTGTAGGAATAAGCTGCTAGGAACTCTGACCATCTAGTCATTCTTGGGGACAGTATATTAGGTGTTGGCTTGTTTCCCGCCAAAATCCCCATTAGCGGTTTGTGGTCTGTTATGATTTGAAAAGTCCGCCCAATATAAGTATTCGTGGAAGCGTTTTACTCCAGCGACAATTGCTAGAGCTTCCCTGTCCAATTGGCTGTAATTCCGCTCAGTTTTGGATAGAGTCCTAGAGTAATATGCGACGGGTGCTTCTCTGCCATCAGGTAGTTGGTGGCTCAGGATGGCACCTACTCCGTATGGTGAGGCGTTGCAGGTCACTCTTAATGGCAGTGTGTTGCTAAATTGGTGTAATGGTTCTGCTATAGTGGCTTTGTTTGGCAGGAACACATTATAAAAATTAATTAGTCCTAAAAATGCTTGTAGTTCGGTTTTATTTCTTGGTTCAGGTGCGTCTTTGATTGCTTTAACTTTTTTGTCTGTAGGGTGGATACCCTCTCCGTCTATTGAGTAGCCCAGGAATTCGACGCTATTCTTAATTAAACAGCACTTTTCTCTTTTTACCTTGAGGCCAGATTCCCTAAACTTAGTTAATACTTCTTTGAGTCTGTTCCTTAATTGAGTTTCATCTCTGGCCGAGATTAGGACGTCGTCAAAATAGGGAACGACTCCTTGTATGCCATTTAGGAGGCGTTCCATCAGACTCTGGAAGACGCCAGGGGCCACGCTTACTCCAAATTGGAGCCGGTGACATTTGAATGCGCCCTTATGGGTGACTATAGTCTGTGCTTCTGCTGTTTCTGGGTCCACTGGGAGTTGTTGATAGGCTTGTGCCAAGTCGAGTTTGGCGAAAACTTTGCCTTTTCCCAGGGAATGAAGCAAATGCTGGACTACTGGCTGGCTTGCCTGCTTGCAGCCAATGGCAGTTGTTTAAATTTTCCGCCTTTTAGCAGCTTTTTGGATTGGTTCCTAGTGAACCAATCTAATGCTTATTTTATTTGACCAATCAGGTTTGCAGATTTGGAGTCACCCACTTTACATATAGAACAGGCAGGAATAGTTAACACCCAAGAAGATAGGCTCAAGATCCAGAAGGATCTTGACAGACTAGAACACTGGGCCATATCTAACAAAAGGAAATACAATGGTGAGAAAAATAAGGTTGTACACTTAGGCAGAAAAACCAAATGCACAGATATAGAATAAGCCTAGGTGGTTAACCTTTTTGGGCTCCCATGCCAAAAATTGCAGCACCCAGAAGGCAGTGATTGATGAAAGTGATGAAACAGGCCCATTTTTTCAGCCTCCAAAGGCTGCAGAGGCTTCCCTCAAGCCCCCAGGAGAGCGAAAACAGCTTCCCCTAGGCTCCAGAGGGTCTCCGGAGGCTGAAAGCGGGCACTTCTGGTATTTCTGGAAGGCCTATTTTTCAGCTTCGCAAGGTGCAGAGGCTTCCCTTGAGCCTCAGGGAGGCCTCAAACAGCCTGAAAATCACCTGGAAGGCACAAACATGTGTAGTGCAGGTAAATTTGGCTGGGGCTTGTTTTCCCACACAAATGCCATAGGTTTGCCATCATGGGAATAGGCAGTACCCAACTAACTGTACTAACGGTGAGAGGATCTAGGTCAGGGGTGTCAAATTTAAAGCCCGAGGGCCAGATCCGGCCCATGGGGTGCTTAGATTTGGCCTGCAAACCTACCCTGGAAACAGCAAAGGACTGGCCTACAGTGTCTCTGCCAGCGAAAACAGAGTTTGGGAGATCCACATGAGATCCTTCCAAGCTCTGTTTTCACTGGCAAAGGGTTGCAGGAGGCTGTCACAGCCGAAAACGGAACTTGGGAGCCCGTTTTCACTGGCATGGCACTTGAGCCATCACAGGCGGCACCAAAATGAGTGATGTTGCGCTGGCCATACCCCTGTCGCCCCGAGGACAAACACAACTCTGATGTGGCCCTCAATGAAATCGAATTGACACCCCTGTTCTGGGTGAAATTCACTTAAGTATGAGTCAGCAATGTGCTGCAGCTGCCAAAAAGGCCAATACAATTGTAGGCTGCATCAACAGTGTACCACTTTATATTTTTCATTAGTGAAACCACACCTGGAATATTGCATCCAGTTCTGACCACCACAAAAAAATAAATAAATGCTGAGGCCCTAGAAAGAGTGCAGAAAAAAGCAACATAGATGATAAAAGTTTTGGAGGCTAAATAGTATGATGAATGGTTAAGGGAACAAGACATATCTAGCCTAACAAAGAGAAAATTTAGGGGTGACACATTATCTGTCTTTCAATACTTAAGGGGCTGTCACAGAGAAGAGGGGTTGACTTGTTCTCCAAAGCACCTGAGGGTAGGAAAAGAAGCAATGGGTGGAAGCTCATTATTTCTAGGTTCCAACCTGGAATTAAGGAGAAATTTCCTGAAAGTGAGAGCAATCAATCAATCAGTGGAAAAGTAGCTTCCTAGAGGTGCTCCATCATAGAAGGTTTTGGAAAAAAAATTAAACAGCCATTTTCTGGAATGGTAAAAGGTCTTCTGCCTTGGGAAGTAGGTTGGACTAGAACAGGGGTCGCCAGCCTTTTGGACCTCAGGGACCACCAAACTCATAATTTTAAATCCCGTGGACCAGAGACCCTTGGAAAATCCCCAAAAAAGTCTTCAGGGAAATTCCCCACCCTGTTTTCCTACCAATCAATCTTTATTTGGGATCACAGGATATCGTCCCCAGCTCCATTCTCAGGGGGAGAGAGAAGGGAGAGACTTTTGGCTTCATGCAAGGAAAGCAGCAGAAGCAGCATAAGTCTTTCTTTCTGCCCCCCAAACTCCGCCAGAAATGAATTTTTGTGAGACTTGTCGCACCAGTGCAGCCTCTTGGAGCAGGAGGCCTTGCAGGGTCTCAAAGACTCATTTCTGGTGGAGTTTGGGGGGAGAGAAAAAAAAGACTTTGGCTGCCTTCCTTGCATGCAACCAAAAGCAGAAGAAAGAAGCAGAAAGAAGCAGCCCAGTGGCTAGGCCAGGCACATGGGGTAAGTGGGGCAAGTTCCCCCCTCTGTCCTTTCCCCCCTCCCCTCACTACTTTGTGTTGTTCGCAATGCAAGCGACACAAGCCTTGTGTTCCCACAGGCCATGTGGGAGGCACAGCCTTGTGTTCCCGTGCAGCCTTAATTAATTGCTTTGGAAGTGACATTTCTCTATGGACCACCAAAATTTTCTTGTGGACCACCAGTGATCTTCAGCCCACTGGTTGGTGACCACTGAATTAAAAGACCTCCAAGGTCCCTTACAGGCCTTTGATTCTATTATTCTAATTCTGGAGTGAAGGCATATTGAGAAATGGAAATCCCAAGCTTCTTGGAAGAAGAGGTGGATGTTAATTTAATAGACAAAATAGTTGCAAAACATTGGATTCACACGACACACCTCCCTGTTTACCAAACTAACCCATTTTCTGGATTTTCACTGTACTGAATGATAAGCAGAACAAATGGATTGAATATTTGTAATAGTACTGAAACACAACTGAAGCAAACAAACAAAGGGAAATCAGCAAGTTACGAAGTTGTGACCACTAAGACATTAATTGACTGGTGTGGCATGGACTGTCACTTCATGTTATCTGAAAAAATACTGATAAAGGTGTTTTAGTGATATTAGTGATATATTAGTGATATATTTCTGTGTACAATAAATTTGAGCAGGTTTTCCCAACTTTAGCCATTTCCAGGTATATGGACTTTGACACCCAGAATTCCAGAGCCAGCACAGCCATTGCTGAGGAGTTGAATTCTACACGTCTTAAAGTTGCCAAGTTTGGGAACCCCTGAAATAGAGGTTCCTCTATCCCAGTGTTTCCCAAGTTTGGCCAATTGAAGATGAGTGGGCTTCAACTCTTAGAATTCTCAGCAATGGCTGTGCTGGCTCTGGAATTCTGGGAGTTGAAGTCCATAATACCTGGACATTGACCTGGTTGGAAAAACCCGCTGTATCCCCTACCATCCCATTCAGTTTATAACTATGGTAATAATAGTTATTGTTCTTCATACTTTTAAGATTATTGTTCTTCATACTAGATTTTTAATTCACCCATGAATCACAGTTTAATGGACGGGGCCCAAAATCTTTTAAAATATTACATCCAGTGAAAATAACAGGGGCAATAAAATGTATTACAAAGAAGCACAGGAAGGTTAATAAATGCTGTTACCTAATATGGGGACTTAAAAAATGAAAATCTGACCGAAAAAAGAGCACAATCTGGCACAATAAGTTCTGTATGATTACAAAAGAATTTTATTTACTTATTCGTACTACTAACCTCACCATGAACTTGGAGGTTTGTAGATAATGTTGAACACAAAAAAACAAAACAAAAAAAAGGAGGGAAGAGGAAGATTAAAAAAGGAGGACAGGAGAAAGACAAGGAGAAGGAAGAAAGAGGAGAGGAGGAAGAGAAAAAGGAGGAGGCAGACAAGGAGGAGAAAGAGGAGGAGGGAAGGAGGGAAGGAGGAGGCAGACAAGAAAGAGGAGAAAGGGGGAGGAGAAAGAGGCAGAGGGAAGAAGGAGGAGGAGAAGAAAGAGGAGGAGGGAAGAAGGAGGAGGAGAAAGAGGAAGAGGAGAGGAGGGAAGGAAGAGGACGAAGAGGAGGAGGAGGAAAGGAGGAAGAGAGGAGGAGGAGGGAAGAAAGGGGGAAAAGATGAGGAGGAGACAGGGAAGAGGAGCAGGGGAAAAAGGAGGAGAAAAAGAGGGAAAAAGGAGATGAATGAGGAGGAGGAGCCAAAGACAAGAAGCTGAAGTGGAAGGAAAAGATAGATGAAGGAAAAGAGAATAAATAGATAAGGAGGAGAAGGGCAAAGAGAAACCAACATCACAATTAAAAGCAGCTAGAAATAATAATTTGCAAGAAAAAGCATCCTCAAACCATTAGTCGGCACCAAAGTCTCACTGCAAGACCAAATCTGGGAAGTACTAGATTTCAAGAGCCCATTCAAATAAGGTCAGGGTGCGAATTGTATTCAGAGTGTCAACAACACACACCACACCACTTGTGCCTCTTCCGGGATGGGGGAGAGCGTGCCACAGGGTGGGGCAAGAAGGACTTCAATTCTTGCCCTAAAGCAGAGGTCTCCAACTTGGCAACTTTAAGACTTGTGGGCTTCAGCTCCCAGAATTCTCCAGCTGGCTGAGTTGAAGTCCACAAGTCTTAAATTTGCCAAGTTTGGCCCTAAAGTCATGGACCTCATAAGCAGCAGGGGTTGGACCGCCCCCCAGCAGCTTCCTCCAAATAGCCAGACTGGATGAGTAGATTCATCCTGGTAACAGTATATTTAACTAAAGGGATGGGATTACCAGATGGTGCATTGTCCTCTTTTGGGATGTATCTTCTCTTCTGCTTAACTTCACTGCTCTGAAAGAGCCACCTCCTCTTTTAAGGTGGAGAAAGGCAGAACTGAAAACTGCGGCTTTCTGGCCGAGCCCTTCTCCCTCTCTCCTCTTGGTTTAGGAAGAAGAAGAAAGACACCCACCTTTTTGCCAGAATTACCATCATCCACAGCTTGTTCTTCCCTCCTCCTGGTGCTGAGCGAAGAAAACACTGGATGCTCTACCCTAGGCTCAGATCTGATTTTGGGGTGATACAAGGTTTCCATCTTCTTCCCAGTCTTGGTTAGATGAACATTAGAGGGTTGGTTTACATGTCCCACCATATTTGGTGAAGATGGGTCAGATCTGCTCTGGGAAATTTTCTTGGTGTCTGTTGATGATGGGCTCACTTGCTGGAGAACAAGCTTCTCTCTCGATTTCTTGTTCATAATGTCCAAGTTCCTGTTTGGAGAAATGCGCAGGTCGATTCCTGGTTGTGCAGCTTCTCTCTTCTTGGAATAATTTTTCTCCTGGGTCTGGAAACACATCAGAAGCAAAACAACAAATGGACTGAATTTTCTACTAAATATAATGGAACACCACTCTGCTATTTCAGCTCATGCCAGTCCTGCAATGTTTAACCTTCTTTGGCTTTAAACTTTGCTCTATGGATGTCTGGCCTTTTACACTTGAATGACTTGCAGCAGCCATTGTAAAAAAAACAACAACCCACCAAGCTTATTTCCCAAACATTGGATTGAAGATATCAAAATTATTTTCACAATTTGGATCTCCTGATTCTCCCGTCAACCCCTTCCTTGAGTTCTGGGGAACCCAAAATTCTTGAAAGGTGTACTTTGTAAGGAAATGGAGTGGCTGAAGAAGCAGAGGTCAGATGGATAACTAAATTTTAAAAAGTAAACCAGGGCAAAAACAAGAGCCAAAGTCAGGGCTGCAATTAATGCAGCGTGCAGCTGCTTTTGACTTCTGGTGCAAAGCCAGGACCTCATAGAACATAGAATAATAGAGTTGGAGGGACCTTGGAGGTCTTCTAGTCCAACCCTCTGCTCAAGCAGGAGACCCTATACCTCCATGTCCAATCTCTTCTTGAAAACCTCCATGTTGGAGCACCCACAAGTTGTTCCACTGATTGTCAGGAAAAGTCTCATTAGTTCCAGGTTAGCTTTCCTTGGTTAGTTTCCAACCATTGTTTCTTATCTTGCCTATTGGTGCTTTGGAAAACAGTTTGACCACCTTATCTTTGCTCAGACAGGAAACAATCCAATCCTGAAAAACTTCAGAAATGGGCTACGGTTTGTAATCTCTTCAGGTGATTTGCCATGCATCTCACAGAAAATGCATGCACATCTAGTCCGATGTACATACAGGTAGTTCTCGACTTACAATGACAATTGAACCCCAAATTTATGTTGTTAAATGAGACACTTAAGTGAGTTTTGCCCCATGTTACTGTTGTGTATCGAACTTCGTAGACTCCAAATACCTTAAACTGATTGGCCAAGAAGGCCGTTCTCAGATTGGTTACTTGGGAGCCATTCCGACTGGCCTGCTGGACGGCGGGAAAACTTGAACTACTGTCATTGGCCACAAGCCGTGAGCAAGCTGCTATAAGAAGGGCTGCCGCGGCTTGGGCAAATGTTCCGTTACCAGATGTTTTACTGTTTAATAAAAGAGCTGTTTGTTGGAACCCAGTCTCGCGCACCTTATTTCCAAACGGAACAGTTATAACCTTTCTTTCCACCATTGTTAGGTGAATCACTGCAGTTGTTAACTTAGTAACACGGTTGTTAAGTGAATCTGGCTTCCCCAGTGACTGCTGGTCAGAAAGTTGTAAAAGCCAATCGTACGACCCTAGGACACAGAACCATCATAAATATGAATTGATTACTAAGCGCCTGAATTTAGATCACAAGACCAAGGGTATGCTGCAACAGTCATAAATGTGAAAAATGGTCATAAGCGGAGGTGGCATTCAGCAGGTTCTGACCAGTTCTGGAGAACCAGCAGAAATTTTGAGTAGTTCGGAGAACCGTCAAATCCCGCCTCTGACAGGCCCCACCCCATCTAGTCTCCGCCTCCCAAGTCCCAGCTGATCAGCTGGGTCTTCTTTGGTCGCTCTGCACAGGAGAACGGAGCTGGAAAGCAGGCTAGTGGGGTTGGGAGGGAATGGGGATTTTGCAATACCCTTCCTCTGCCACACCCACCAAGCCACATCCACAGAACTGATAGTAAAAATTTTTGAAGCCCATCACTGGTCATAAGTGCTATTGTAACTTTGAACAGTCACTCAGTGAACTGTTGTAAGCTGAGGACTAGTTGCAGTGTGTATTATGGAAAGGTGATATTCAGAATTTTGCAGGAAAGATACTCTGTTTATAGTAAGGATTTTTTTTTAAGGATGTGCCAGGTATCTTTTTTTATTATTTATTTATTTATTCTTAAATTGAAGTTCTTATACAGCAAATTTACAACTTTTATTAAATGACTATCATCTTGACCCAAGACAACTCTATAGTAGTTTAAATTATACAATTTTTGGCTGATTCAAAAGATAGCCAGCATGCAGGTTCATACATAACATTCATTCGCTTGGTGATCAGGTTAAGATTATCATGGTTTATATGCTTGTGAATCATGGTGATGATTATCGTGGTTTGCGTTCTTGTGAATCATGGTGATGATTATCGTGGTTTATGTGCTGGTGAATCATGGTGATGATTATTGTGGTTTATGTGCTTGTGAGTCATGGTGTGTGTGGTTGTTTTCCTCCCCCCTTTTGCTTAAACATTTCCATTTGGTTTGAGAGCAATTGCTGCATGAGGCAATCTACGCTGTGATTGGTCATGTGGGGCAAAGGGGGAGTTTCCCTTTTCCCCCGCCTTTTTCTTCCGTGTGCTCTGCATACTGCCTAAAATTACCTCACGATGTTCCTGACTACCTTGTCTGCTGTATATAAAAATGTTAAATAAATTTGTTTATGTAAAGCCTGAAGTTTGTGTCAGTGTTTCTGACTTCATTTGGACCCTTGCGGCACAATTCCCTGACAAACCGGCTAAGGAAACCTAAAGCTAAACCAAACCTATTTGGTTAACTGCTCTTTAACAAGTTGTAGGAAGCTGGGAAATGGGTCGAATCAATAGGGAAGTTGTGTGAATGCAGCCCAATTTGTAAATTTTTTCACAGCCTGCTGAAAATGCAACTGTTTTCTCACCTTGGCCTTCTGATCAGCTGAGGAAGAATTTGCACAATCCAATATGTTCTGGTACCTATAAAAGAAAAAATCGATGAGGGGAAGTGTGAGGAAGACATGTGGATTCGAAGCAAAATTAATTGGGGAAGGGGATATGTGTGAATAAATTTATACACTCTCATTGAGTGAAACTGTTATGGATATTTTGAATTCCTGTTCAGAGAGATGGAGAATTTGTAGTCCTCCATGTACAACAAAATGGAGCCCAGACTTTCCACTGCTAAGTGAGATAATTGTTAAGTGAGATTTGCACCATTTTATGACCTTTCTTGACACAGTTGTTATGTGAATCACTGCAGGCGTTAATTTAGTAACACAGTTAAGTGAATCTTGTCTCCCCATTGACTTTGCTAGTCAGAAGGTCACAAAAGTTGATCACGTGACCGTGGGAGATTGTGACCGTCCTAAATACCTGCCTGTTGCCGAGTGGTCAAAATGTGATCATGTGACCTTGGGGATGTTACACAGGCATACATGTGAAAACTGGTTGTAAGCCACTTCCATCAATCCTGTTGTAACTTTGAATGGTCACTAAACAAATAGTTGTAAGTCGAAGACTATCAGTAGTTGGAGCAATATCAATATGCAAAGGATGCAAATTATACAATCTGAATCATTTGCTAAATTCCAGAATTTCATTGAAGGAGCCCAAAGCTCTTAATCACTGTCATGCAATTTAATTAAATGTTGCTTACCGGGTGACTAATTCAGCAACTGAACTCCTTCCCTGGAGTGTCATGACTCAAGAATTAGATCTTTTCCTTGGAGATCCAGACATGCTAGAAAAAGGTTGCAGCCTAAATAAATTTTTAGTGCAAGAATACACTCTGGTTAAAAACAACAACCCTGCACTGCATTCTTTTCACTTGTGAGTTGAAGTTAGCATGGCAAGGAAACTGAGCTTAAGATGTTTCTGCTGGCCAATAAACCTTCCTTCCTTTCTTTCTTTCTTTCTTTCTTTCTTTCTTTCTTTCTTTCTTTCTT
>BLBF01000048.1:10949627-11027555 GCA_015471245.1 Laticauda colubrina | reverse complement strand
CTTTCTTTCTTTCTTTCTTTCTTTCTTTCTTTCTTTCTTTCTTTCTTTCTTTCTTTCTTTCTTTCTTTCCTTCTTTCTTTCATTTTTAGCACACTGATATTACTTTATAAATAACTACCTCTATACCCGTGCTTTGCTACAAAACTATGTGGTCGGGCTTATTTTGGGGGGAGGAAAATAAGGGGAAAAAATTCTTCCTCTGCCTATTAGCATCCATCAGTATTCATCTGGCTAGTGTCCTGTCAGTGCGTGAGAGAGTTGAGCGCTGTTTGGAAACTGAAACAGTATTTTTCGTGTGAGCAAGAAGGAGACAGCAAGGGGCCTGGGCATGGCTTAGCTCAACTGTTCTGTACTAAAGCTGTTTGGTGCTGTGAAACTAAAATTGAAACTGAAACTCCTCTGCTTGTGCTTTGCATTTGGAACAGGTTTCTTTTCAGGTGGGGAGGGGGAGTAGAACTCCTTAACATCAGAGCATGTTAATAATAATAATATAGGAAATACTAAGGCTCTGATGGTCATTTTGAAAAATCTTTCTTAGTGAGTGCCTAGAAGCCAAGAAGAACATACGTGCCAAATTTCAAGTTTGGAGGCTTTACAGTTCTGCAGATTTTGTGATGATGCATGAGTGGTATTTTGCTTTTATATAGAGAGATTCAAGGCTGTGAACCAACCAAATACTCCTTCCTCTCCCTATTTTCCCCATAACAGCAATTCTGTGAGGTAGAATAGGCTGAGAGAGAGGGACTTGACTGGCATCAAGTCACCCAATTGGCTTTCCTGCCTAAGTTGGGACTAGAACTCACAGTCTCCTGGTTCCTAGGCCAGCATGGAACAATTTGGTTTGATGTCTGAGGGGAAGGGTATGGTTTTATGGTTACATTTGAACTATGGTTTATGAGCTATCTATAGTCAGTAGGCTTAAGTGTCTGAAAATAAATAAATAAATAAATTTATCCTATGACTCTCATTAAGTGTTGTGATTCTTGACTCTTCATTCATGTATCTTTTCTTTTATGCACAATGAGAGCATTTGCACCAAGACAAATTCCTTGTGTATCCAATCACACTTGGCCAATAAAGAATTCTGTTCTGTTCTATTGTGGTGGAGTCTCAGTGAAAAGCTAGCATACAAGTGAAATGTAATAATTTGAGGGACAGGTAATCCTCGATTTATGACCACAATCGAGCCCAAATTTTCTGTTGCTAAGTGAGACATTTGTTTAAGTGAGTTCTGCTCCCTTTTACAATCTTTCCTGCCACAGTTAACTGAATTGCTTGCAGTTGTTAAGTTAGTAACACGATTGTAAAGTGAACCTGAGTTTCCCCATTGGCCTTGCTTATCAGAAGGTCACAAAATGTAATCAATGTGACCCCAGGACAGTGCAACCGTCATAAATATGGGTCAGTTGCCAAGCGTTCAAATTTTGTCCACGTGACCACAGGGATGCTGCAGCGGTCGTAAGTATGAAATATGTCACTTCTTTCAGTGCTGTTGTAACTTTGAACAGTCACTGAGTGAGCTGTTGTAAGTCAGGAACTAACTGTATGTCTTAGGTGTACATGCTGTTTATTCCCAAAACCTGAAGAGGAAGTACATAAAATTTCTATCTCTAATTTTATCCCTGCAGTGAAATATGAATGAGATGTCAGCTTGTATCTCCCCACTGCTAGTCCAACATTTAACCAGGATTCTACCCTGGCTGTCACTTCCATTAAAATTGCAGAGCAGTTCCCAAGGGAGTGGTGGTACTTACTTACTTGATTCTTCTCAGCCAAGAGATAAAGCGTCTCTTCCTAAGTAAGATCTGAAATTCCTTGCCTTTTTGTTCTGCTTGCTCAGATCTTGCTAAAAGGCAGGCAAAGTCCAACATAGTTCAAATTAAATATTAAAAGTTATGCCTTAGGCTTGTTGGCTGAACATGAACAAGTCAAGGCTAGAATTAAAAAGGAGAGAAAGAAGTTGGATGGACAGGTTCTGCAAACTCCAAGCGACCGCCATCTGCCTTTGAGACACTAGGATGTCTCTAGCTTTCTAACGTCGGTGGAGGTAGTTCTCAACTTACAACGTTTGTTTAGTGAGCATTCGGACATACAGCAACATTGAAAAAAGGGAATTATGATCATTTTTGACACTTATGTCTGTTGCAGCATCCACATAGTCACGTAATTTACATTCAGATACTTGACAACTGGTTCATATTTATGATGGTTGCAACGTCTCAGAGTCATGTGATGATCAGGGTCACGTGATCTACAGACCCTCACATCCTGGACATAAACTGTTTCAGCTTCTACCCTCAAAATGACATTTTAAAGAGCATTGTACACCAGAACAACTATACGCAAGGACAGTTTTTGCTCAAATGCCACCACTCTGCTAAATAAATAATTCCCTCAACACTGTCAACTTATTTATTAAGACTGTATTACTATTATTTCTCTATTATTAGATTATAATAACACTTCTTAATACCTGTCTCTTCCCACATGACTATAAGCATGTTCTTTGTATCTTTACAATTTATATTATTTTGTTTCCTACTATGATTTGATTGCTTATTAGTAACCTATGGCCATCACTAAGCATTATATCTTATGATTCTTTCTGAATGCATTTTATTTTTTCTTTATGTACACTGAGAGCTTATGCATCAAGACAAATTTCCTTGTGTGTCCAATCACATTTGGCCAATAAAGAATTCTATTCTATTCTATTCTGTTCTGTACTGTTCTGTTCTGTTCTGTTCTGTTCTATTCTATTCCATCCATTCCATTCCATTCCACTCTACTCCATCCTGTCTATTCTATTCTATTCTATTCTATTCTATTCTATTCTGTTCTGTTCTGTTCTGTTCTGTTCTGTTCTGTTCTATTCTTCATTCCAGTATCTAATCTAATCTATTCTATTCTTATCCCTTATTCTGTTCTATTCTGTTCTATTCTGTTCTGTTCTATTCTATTCTATTCTATTCTATTCTGTTCTGTTCTATTCTATTCTATTCTATTCTATTCTATTCTATTCTATTCTATTCTTCATTCCAGTATCTAATCTATTCTATTCTATTCTTATCCCTTATTCTATTCTGTTCTGTTCTATTCTATTCCATTCCATTCCATTCCATTCTATTCTTCATTCCAGTATCTAATCTAATCTATTCTATTCTTATCCCTTATTCTGTTCTGTTCTGTTCTGTTCTGTTCTGTTCTATTCTATTCTATTCTATTCTATTCTTCATTCCAGTATCTAATCTAATCTATTCTATTCTTATCCCTTATTCTGTTCTGTTCTGTTCTGTTCTGTTCTGTTCTGTTCTATTCTATTCTATTCTATTCTATTCTATTCTATTCCAATCTATTCCAATCTATTCTATTCTATTGCCAGATTCACTTAACAACTGCAATGATTTAACAACTGCAATGATTCACTTAACAAATGCGGCAAGAAAAGTTGTAAAATGGGGCAAAATTCACTTAACAAATTTCTCACTTTGCAGCAGAAATTCTGGCCTCAGTTGTCATAAGTTGAGGACTATTTTTACAGGTAATCATCAATGTACCACCATTCATTTAGTTACCACGGAAGCTACAATGCCACTAAAAAAATTCTTACCACTGGTTTTCGCACTGACAACCTTCACAGTCTCCTCACGGTCACATGATTAAAATTCAAGTGCTTGCCAACTAGCATGTATTTACAATGGTTGCAGCCTCCCAGGATCCTGTGGTCACCATTTGCAACCTTCACAGCCAGCTTCCAACAAGCAAATTTAGCGGGGGAGGGCATATTCACTTAACTACCATGAGATTTGCTCTAGAATTACTGTGATTTGCTTAAAAACTGTGGGGGGAAAAAACCTTAGTAGAATATGGGGTAACTCACTTAATAACCACCTTACTTAGCAATAGAAATTCTGGTCCAAATGCTGGTCATATGTTGAGGACCACCTGTAAAATCCTACTTTGAATTGTTTTTTGTTAATCAGTTTAGCCACAATTGGGCACAACCAAATTCTAGTTGCCAGGAAAGGGATGCAACAAACGCCAGATTTTCTAAGCATATCTGGCAGGAACCATCCTGCTTGAAAAAAATGCCCTTTATCAAATCTGGGTTTTAGCAAAACTTTTTAAAGAGGAATGAACAAGAAAGATGGAAGAAGGGCACCACCTGTTGGTTTTATTTAGCAACATTTTTCTCAGCCATATATGAACGCAAGTATTATTAGCCAATCCAGAAGTTCAGAGAAGGCCAAACATGTTGAAGGAAGTTTAATGGATTAAAATGGTGGGGCAGAGAATATTTGGAGGTAATTAATTCTTCTACATCTCCCCGATGCTCCTGGGTTAGAGACATGAAGACAGAAAAGGTTATAGCTGTGGCTACAGAAGTCCACTGGGCAAGACCTGCCTTTCTGGATCCATTCAAAAGACCCAGCTAACCCTGCATTTTGCCTCCAACAGTGGATAGCATTCTTTTGGTTTTGATTCTGGTGCTCATAGGAAGCAGGGTCTGCAGGAAAAAATATCATTGAATTTTACTATTATCAGAGGGAGGGAGGGAGGAATGAAAATGGAGGGAGGAAGAAAGGGAGAGAGGGAAGGTGGGAGGGAGGGAGGAAGAGAGGAAAGAAGGAAAGAAGGAAAATGGAGGAAGAAAGGGAGGGAGGGAGGAAGGGAGGAAGAGAGGAAAGAAGGAGGAAAGGAGGGAAGGTGGGAGGGAGGGAGAAAGGAAGAACACAGGCACAAAAGGGGTGGGATTGCATTGTGATTCCACACTATTTGTCTGAAATGTAGGGTTATCAGCTTGAGCTAGGATTGGATTATTAGAAGATTTTCAAGGTTTCTTTCAACTCTGTTATTCTTTCCACCTTTTCCATTTAGGTGTTTACATAATTTGACTAAAGTCATTTCAGCAAAATGTGGAAAGAAGTTTTAGCAAAGCCAAAAACACATGGCTTTTCGGATGCTATGGATAGATTATGTTTATGGGACGTGGGATAACTTTGCTCCCAAAAGGAAGGGTTTTGTGATAGGTGATGGGAAACTGATATAAATCGAAGCAGGGAAGGAAGAGATCTACCCCAGTCCGTGGACCACTATTGGGCTTCGAGCTATTCGGAACAGGGCCACGGAAGTGGTGGGAGAGCATACACATGTGCGTGTTTTCCCACTGGTCATGTGGAACCATCCCCTCTCACCCCCACCATCCTGGCCAGGCCGAAAGCCAGAAAGGTTGGGGAACTCTCATCTACTGGAATTGTGAACTTCCATTACTTCCCCTTAGTTCAGTGTTTCTCCACTTCAACAACTTTAAGATGAGTGGACTTCAACCCCCAGAATTCCCCATGCTGGGAGTTGAGGTCCACCCATTGGAAAATGGCTAAGGTTGAGAAGTGCTGCTGTTGTTTGAGACTTCCTTCGTTAGCTTCAATCTGGTGTCTGAATCCAGTGTCTAAATTGGCACCACTTGTGTCAATTAGCACCATCACTTGCATTCTGTGAAAAGGACAGAAGAGGGCGCTCTCATTTTATTTTTCAGGACAGTTTTGCTGATTGCATATTCTAGCCAAGGAGTTTTTAACATACAGGTAATCCTCGATATATAGCCCACAACTGAGCCCCAATTTCTGTAGCTAAGTGAGACAGTTGTTAAGTAATTTTTGTCCCACTTTATGACCTTTCTTGCTACAGATGATAAGTGAATCACTGCAGCTGGTAAGTTAGTAACACGGTTGTTAAGCAACTTTGCTTCTCCATTAACTTTGCCAGAGGTGGTATTCAGCCAGTTCTGACCAGTTCTGGAGAACCATTAGCGGAAATTTTGAGTAGTTTGGATTACCGGCAAATTCCACCTCTGACTGGCCCGCCAACCCCATTTATTCCCTGCCTCCCGTTGAGTCCCAGCTGATTGGCTGGGTCTTCTTTTGTTGCCCTGCACAGGTGAACGGAGCTGGAAAGCAGGTTAGTGGGATGGGGAGGGAATGGGGATCTTGCAGTATGCTTCCCCTGCCATGCGCACCAAGCCACACCCACAGAACCAGCAGTAAAAAATGTTTAATCCCATCACTAGACTTTGCTTGTTAGAAGGTTGCAAAAGGAGATCACATGACCCCAGGAACATTGCAACCATCATAAATATGAGTCAGTTGCCAAGTATCCGAGTTATGATGATGTGACCAGGGGATGCTACAATGGTTGTAAATGTGAAATATGGTCATAAGGCTCTGTTTTCAGTGCTGTTGTAACTTTGAATGGTCACTAAGCAAACTATTGTAAGTCAAGAATTACCTGTACTGTATTCAAATGCTAGGGAATTACTATATGTCTTTAAAATCTAAGCTAGTGCTAAGCTGCTTTGGAACAGGAGTTATTTTTTTCTTTAGTAAAATAACTCTATTAGATAGTAAAATAATATACTGATAATTATCTATAAATCAATAGGAAAAATATGCTTCCTTTGCTTTTGTAACCACCCCAATACAAGGATCAGTCGTCATATGTGACTCTTGGTGGGTGGAGTGTCCAGGTCTACTCTAATCTATTTGTTAATGTTGTGTATGCAAATTGGAAGACTCCAAATAGCTAAAACTGATTGGCCGAAAAGGCCGCTCTCGGATTGGGAAATAACGCACCAATCTGATTGGCCTGCCGGACGGCGGGAATTCTAAACAACTGTCGTTGGCCGCAAGCCGTGAGCAGCTGCTATAAGAAGGGCTGCCGCGGCTTCGGCAAATGTTCTGCTACAAGTTACTATATTGTTTAATAAAGAATTGTTTGTTGAGATACCGGTCTCGTGTACCTTATTGTCCAAACGGAACACTGGCGACGAAGGTGGGATCGTCCTAGAAGAGCTAGACCGAAGCATGCGGCAACCAGAACTGAGCAACCAAGATGGCCTGCACCGTTCAACCCAGCCGAAGAAGATTGGGAGTCATACATTGACCGTTTTCTGATGTTCTTGGAAAGCAACGAGCTACAAGAAATAACTGACCAGAGGAAGAGAGCTGTATTTTTCACGCACTGTGGCCCTGCCACTTTCAAAATGGCAAAGGCGTTAGCCAAACCGCGGGATGTAAAACAGATGGCATGGCCAGAATTAAACCACAAGCTAGGAGCCCATTACGCGCCTGTGGTCTCCAATCTGATCAAAAGGCACGAATTTTAAAAACGAGACCAACGGGAAGACGAGAGCATTGGAGATTTCGTAGCAGCCCTAAGAAATATCAGGGGAGCCCGCGAATTTCAGAAAATGGACGAAGCTATGAGAGACCGCGTGGTCCTGGGATTGAAAGACGCTATGCTCCAAAGCAAGCTGTTAAACAGACCGAACATCACAGTGGCTGAGGCCATTGCAGAAGCTACCACCGCCGAAGCAACCAAGAAATCCGCAGCCACCATGCTCCAGATGAATTCAACAAATGCAGAACCACCGAACCAAACCCAAGAAAAGAAGGCAGAAGGAAACCAAAAACAGGCCACAATTACTGCCCACCATGAAGACCTTGACTCCCCAAGTGATACCTATGATGACAATGAAGACATACATAGGCTTCAGTCAGAAAGAAAATGGCAGGAAAAAAGAGGAAGGAGGTGAGAATTCCAGTGTGCTGGATGTGGAGGGGATCACCCGTGCTCCAAATGCAGATTCCTGGATGCTTTTTCCAGATTCTGTGAGAAATGGGGGCACATTGCTAGGGTCTGCCGAAACAAAAAGAGCTATAGTCCAAAGAGACGCAGCAGCACCCCACCCCACCCGAAACAGAGAGAAACAAGCTGGAAGCTGATGGAGCCGAGAGAACAGGAACTGGCGAATGAATGACAGAGAAGAAACACATCAAACAATAATCATCAGAAATGCCAGGGCAGCAAACGCAAAAAAGGTCTGAATAAATGTGAAAATTGAAGGAAAACCCTGTGAGATGGAAGTAGACTCCGGATCATACCTGTCAATGGTATCCTGGAACACTATCAGAAACCTGATACCAGACATCAAGCAAAGAGAACTGGAACAGCAAAAGCTAATACTTAAAGATTACCAGGGAAACCGAATCCTGGTAGTAGGTCTTGGACAGTTCTTAATAGAGTTCAAAAACCACGCTGAGGTACTTCCTCTGACAATCGTCGACCGGGATCATCCTAGCCTGCTGGGAATTGAATGGTTTGAGCCCCTGGGAATCGGAGTGATCGGGATCAACAGCGTCGCTGAGACCAATTGGGAGGAGAGCCTGCTGGAAGAGTTCCTGGATGTATTCGATGGGACCCTCGGCAAGTACAAGGGGACCCCAAAAACATTCAGCCTAGACCCTAAGATAGCTCCCATCAGGCTCAAAGCCAGATGTGTTCCCTTTGCCTTAAAACCGAAAATAGATGAGCATCTTAACAAACTCATCACACAAGGGGTGTTAGAACCAATCGACCATGCCAGGTGGGAAACTCCCATCGTGACTCCTGTCAAACCAGATGGGTCAGTGCGCATCTGTGGTGACTATAAGGCTACCCTGAATCATGCACTCCAGCAAAGTGTGTACCCAGTTCCGGTAGTTCAACACCTGTTGCATTCATTAGAGGGAGGAAAAATTTTCCGCGAAGCTTGATCTCGCGCAAGCATGGTCAGCTGCCAGTTGACCCCGAAACTGCAGAGGCAGACTATAGTCATGCATAGAGGGCCATTCAAATGTAACAGACTTCAATTTGGGATTAGCGTTGCTCCAGGCGTTTTCCAAAGCCTCATGGAGCATCTCCTAAATGGAATAAAAGGAGTCGTTCCCAATTTTGATGACGTATTGGTATCAGCAAAAAGTAAACACCAATTGGAAAATAGACTGAGAAGTTTTGCAAAAAATTCAGGGAAGCAGGGCTTAAGGTCAAAAGAGAAAAATGTAAACTAGCCACCAATCAAGTCAAATTCTTAGGCTACCTTATAGATGAGCAAGGGATACACCCCACTGAAAAGAAAATAAAGGCAGTTAAAGAAGCACCCAAGCCTAAGAACAAAACAGAATTACAGGCGTTCTTAGGTCTCATTAATTTCTACAATGTCTTTCTGCCTCAAAAGGCAACCATAGCAGAACCATTCCATTGACTATGAGATAAAACAACTGTCTGGAATTGGGGCCACCGAGAACAAACAGCACTCCAAAACATTAAGGACTTATTAACATCAAAAACCATTTTAATACAATACAGCAACACCCTGCCACTGACAGTCACCTGTGATGTATCACCTTTTGGAATCGGCGTCATACTGAGCCACAAGCTACCAGACAGCAGAGAAGCACCAATCACCTTCTATTCCAAAATGCTGTCAAAATCTGAAAGAAACTACAGCCAACTTGACCGAGAAGCCCTCGCAATCATAGCAGGCGTCAAAAGATTCCACGAATACCTATATGGTAGGACATTTTCTATTATCACAGACCATAAACCCCTGCTAGGGATCCTGGCAGGGAACAAATCAACCCCGAACATCCTATCACCAAGAATGATGAGGTGGTCAGAATTCCTCGCTGCATACAATTATACACTCATCCATCACCCAGGAAAGAGCATCACCCATGCGGACGTCTTGAGCCATTCCCCACTACCCGACAAGGAAGGCGACCCAACTCCTACCGTCTCCACTCTTCAGATCGAGACATGGCCGAACCTGCCACTAACCGCAGCAGACGTTGCTAAAGCCACCACGAAAGACCCGCTGACAGCTCGAATCCTGCATTGGGTAGGTAAGGGCTGGCCAGATGAGGATAGAGGCAAGACTTTTAAACCTTTTCGCACCCGGCAGACTGAACTGTCCATTGAAAGGGGTTGTATACTGTGGGGAGACGGAGTGGTAATCCCAAAAATGTTGCAGGAGGAAGTGTTGTGCATGTTGCATGAGGGACACCCAGGCATTGTAAAAATGAAAGCCCTGGCCAGGAGTTACGTCTGGTGGCCAGGGCTGGACAAAGATATTGGAAAATGGGTGGCTACATGCCATCACTGCCAGAAATCTAGGCCTAACCCCCCTCTTGCACCAGTCCTGGAATGGGAAACTCCCAGAGGCCCATGGTCGAAACTCCATATTGACTTTGCTGGGCCAATGAAAGGGAACACATATCTTGTAATTGTTGATGCTTATTCAAATTGGTTGGAAGTTTTCCTTAGGGCGTCCACTACTACTGAAGCAGTCGTAAAACAATTGAACAGACTTTTTGCTACTCATGGACTGCCAGATGTAGTAGTCTCTGACAATGGTCCCCAGTTTACTGCTTTAGCCTTCGAGCAATACCTGGCTGTGCAGGGCATCCGACATGCCCTAACAGCGCCGACTCATCCGGCATCAAATGGATGAGCTGAACACATGGTTCATTATACCAAAGAGGCCCTAGACAAAATGAACACGGGGGATGTTCAGGATAAACTTAGCAAACTGTTAACGATTCAGCATATCTCCCCTAGCACAACCACCAACAAAAGTCCAGCTGAACTCCTCATGGGTAGAAAACTGCGTTCCTACCTTGATAGACTGCACCCCACTTATACTTGTGAAAAAACCCCTGACTCCTCAAGTAAATATCACTCCTTTGCTATAGGCGACTTAGTCTACATGAAAAACCTTGCCGGAGACCCATTATGGCTTCCAGCCACAGTTACTCAAATCACAGGGCCCCGGTCATACCGACTCGCACTAGATGATGGCAGAACATGGAAGCAACACATCGACCAGCTTCGCTCTAGGACATTGGAACGAAATACTACACCACTGCTGCCAACACCAATAAACACTCCAAAAACAACCTGGGGGGGGGAAACAAAAAATTAAAAAGGGAGAGACGAACCACCAATAACACGACAAAAAACACAACACAAACCCGAATTAGAAACTCTAATAAAACAAAAAGAGCACTTACCCATAGACGACCTCCGGAGAAGAGAACCAGTAGCAGGCAAGGCCTTCCTGGAAGGAGACAGCCAGGCCAGCTCGACCAACCTGGACAAACCAGGAGGGAGCGGCAAGGCTGACTCACCCTTCCAGGAGGTTCCATGGAGAAGACGCAGAGAAAAGGCGATCCTGTCCAAACCAATGGAAGACCACGCTGATACTGAGCTGCGCAGGTCAAGTAGGACCCACAAAAGCCCCACATACCTGCATGACTACGTTATTTACGCATGTTACTAATTTAACAACTGCAAGCGATTCAGTTAACAACTCTGCTCATAAAATAGAGCAAATTCACTTAACAAATATTTCGCTTAGCAACAGAAATGTTGTAAATTGAGGACTATATTAGGCTTGAGGCTTGTGTGATGTTTTCAGTATCAGTTCTTGTTGATTAGTTGCAATCCGCTTTTCAATCTTGAAATAGCAATAGAACTTACTGAGCACTTAGACTTATATACCTCTTCACAGTGCTTTACATCAGAGGTGGGTATTCAGCAGGTTCTGACTAGTTCTGGAGAACCAGTAGCAGAAATTTTGAGTAGTTTGGAAAAATAGCAAATCCCACCTCTGACTGGCCCCGCCCCATCTATTCTCCGCCTCCCATTCCCAGCTGATTGGCTGGGTCTTCTGTGGTTGCCTGCACAGGAGAATGGAGCTGAAAAGCAGGTTAGTGGGGTGGGGAGGAAATGGGGATTTTACAGTAACTTTCCCCTGGCCCACTAAGTCATGTCACACCCACCAAGCCACACTCACAGAACCGGGAGTAAACAAAAATTAAATCCCACCACTGCTTTACATCCCTCTCTAGGTGATTTACAGAGTCTGCCTATTGGCCCCACCAATCTGGGTCCTCATTTTATTGATCTTGGAAGGATGGAAGGCTGAGTCAACCTTGAGTCAGTGAGAATTGAACTGGCGAACTGTTGGCAGCTGGCAGTCAGCAGAAGTAGCTCTGCATTCTAACCAATGCATCACCATGCCAATAGATCAATGTTGGTCAGTCTTGGCAAGTTTAAGATGTATGAACTTTAACTCCCAGAATTCCCCAGCCAGCATGTGGAATTCTGGGAGTTGAAATCCACACATCTTAAAATTGCCAAGTTTGAGAAGCGTTGCAATTGCTAAAGCCAGTTAGATACAAAGGAACTCAGCAGTGGAATTTTGTGGAAGGAAACAATGAAGTGACTCACTCCTTTGGAACCTGAGATTGTCTTTCAGGTTTTAGGTCCACATCTGGACATGTCCAAAATTAAATTGTAAACATTTCAACTTTGCATTTAAAAATAGTGTCTTAGACAATGGAGGCCAGAACAGAACACTTATTTAAACTTTGGATGAAAGTAATGTTTGTCTCTGTTACTAGTTCCAGACAATACTTTTAAAGACAATTGGAAGAAAAACTCTGCTGGAATCAGAGTTGTGACAATTTTGCCTGGAATGTATGTGCTCTGCAGGCACAAGTACAAGAATGAAGAATTGGCAAAGCTCAACCAGACTCAAATGTTTTGGTTTATTGGATGTTAAGAGTGGTGTAGTGGCTTAGAAGTAGAGTTCTTACTTCACAATCACGAGGTTGTGAGTTCAATTCTATGTAGCAGCAGATATTTCTCTCTCTGGGCCCAATGAGTGACTGCTGCTGCTAACTCTGCATAGGTGTCAGGAAGGGCATCTGGCCAGTAAATACTCAGCTCCAATCAGACCCCACCCCAAAGCAAGAAATTTCAGGATCATCAAAAGAAAAGAAAAAAAACAGCAGCTACAAAGGGGCTTCATTGGATTGCCATGTTCACACAGGTGTGATGTTAATCTGATGTTAATCCTGAGCTCTGTGTCCCTGATCTGGAAAAAAAACCTAGATTTTGCCTTTTTCCCTCAGCCGTTCCCAGCATGCTGATATCTCTCCCTGGAATGGGATTGACAAAGTCCTCGACTTTCGACCCCAACAGAGCCCAAATGTCTATGGAGATTCTCAGTCATCCAGGTCACCCCAAAAGTGCTTGTTCAAAAAGGCAACTGGACTTTTTGTTTTTGCTTGAAGACATTTCGCTTCTCCTCCAAGAAACTTTTTCAGTTCTGACTGAATGGTGGAGGATGGAAGTGTCCTCATCGACTCTCAAAGAGAGTGCAAATGACCAGATGACTGCAAGAAATATAAATTCTTCCATCTTCTACCATTCTATCAGAACAGAAGAAGCTTCTTGGATGAGAAGTGAAACATCTTCAAGAAAAAACAGATAAGGTGCAGTTGCCTTTTGAAAAATGAAAACAATTTTGGGACTATTGAGCCCAAAATTTTTCCTTTCTTACCACTATTATTAAAATGTTAATAACATGGCTGTTATGTGAGTCTGGCTTCCCCATGGACTTTGCTTTTTTCAGTGCCGTTGTATTTTTGAATAGTCATTAAATGAATGGTTGTAAGTAAAGAACTACCTGTATAGAAACAGAAAGTTGCCCTTTTAGGCAGTTCAGTTAATCCTCAGTTAAAGATGGTAATTGAAACTGGAAATTCCACTGTTGTAATGTGGTTGTACAGCAAAATTGCACCATTTAGAGTTGGCAGATCAGCAATTCCCACTGCTGTCATTAAGCAAATCACAGCATGTTAAGTGAGGATCATGCATGATCGTGACTTCCTTCCAGCTTCCCCATTGATTTTGCTTGTGGGAGTCCATCAGGGAAGATTGCAGATGGAAACCACATGATTATGGGATACTGCAGAGGTTGGAAATGGGCCTATTGCCGAGTGCCTGAATTGCAGTCACGCGATTACGGGGATGCTGCAATTTAGGGAATGTTGAAGATAAGTCATAAGTGTTGTTCAGTGCCATTGTTAGTTCAAACGGTCACTGGACAAGTGGTCGTTAAGCAAGGATTACTTGTAGGAGAAAAGGGGGTCAGATTCTTTTCACACAGGGCATCTCAGGATGACTTAAACTTTATACCCAGTTTGTGTGGCCAAAGAAAGCAACACTGTAGAGATGTGACAGAGAAGAAACTGTGCCAGTGACATATTTGTGCCATTGCTAGCTACAAACAGCGAAGGACTCTTAATGTAATTTGACCAAAGATTTGAAAGAACTCAGAGTTGTCATAGAGTTGGGCAGAATTACAAATTCAGTAAAATCAATATAAATACATCAATGTTGACAGGCACCAGAAAAACCTTACATGAACAGTCCCTTGGTTTTTATGTATGTGCTTGTCAAATTCGCATCCACCCGCCTAATGTGTAATGATGCTGGGCTGTGTAGGAAGCTGAAAACAACCTCAGAATTATAAAATTACAGAGTTGGAAAGGACCTTAGAGATCTTCTAGTCCAACCCCCTGCTTAAACAGGAGATCATATACAATCCAGAGAAATGGTTGTCCAATCTTCTCTTAAAAACCTCCATTGTTGAAGCAACCATAACTTCTGGTGGTAGGCTGTTCCATTGGTTAATTGTTTTAACTGTCAGGAAAATTCTCTAGTTCCAGGTTGCTTCTCTCCTTGATGAGTTTCCATCCATTGTTTCTTGTCTTCTGGTGCTTTGGAGAATAACCCACCCCCCTTCTCTGTGACAGCACTTGAATTTTGATCATTTGATCATGGGGAATGCTGCAATGGTCCTAAGTTTGAACAGTGGTCATAACTTACTTTTTTTTTATTCTGTTGCAACTTTAAACATCTCTAAATGAACTGTTACAAGTTGAGGACTACCTGTATTCACAGGCTGCGTGATGACCACATTGATACAAGCACATTTAATTAATGGCTGACAAGCTCAGGCTCTGCTAAGTCACTTTAAGTCGAACTCAAGGTCCGTGGACCATATCTGATCCACAGGGTGCTTACATCTGGCCCAAGGGGCTGTTATGGAAATAGTGAAAGACTGGCCCACGGTGCCTCTGCCAGCGCGGCCCTCCTGGGCTCCGTTTTCACTGGCAGAGGCACCGTGAGCCAGTCCTTTGCTTTTTGCTGGCTAGCAAAACAAGTTAAAAGCAAAACAAAACAAAACAAAAGGAGAAATGTTTCCCCTTTTGCATTTGAGCATGCAAGAAGGGAAAGGAAAGGAGAAAGGAAAAGGGGAAGACAAAGAAACAGAAGGGAGGATGGAAAGATATCAAGGAAGGAAAAAGAAGGAAAGAGGGGAAGGAAGAAGAAAGATTGAAGGAAGGAAAAAGAAGAAGGGAGGGGGGAAGAAGACTATAAAGTGAGGGAGGGAGAGTCAGAGGGAAGTCCTGCTTTAGCCTTTGGCTACCACAGGTGGCCCTGATGTGAATGACTTCAAGCTGGCCATGCCCCCCAACCATGCCCCATGCCCCCTTCTGAGGTCAAACACAACACTGTGATACTCCTGTTTTACCACCTTTTAGCAACGGAAAATAGTCAGCAATGATAAAATTAAGGATAAAGGAAATTTAATATGACAAACATGAGGGTTTTTTAATTATTATTTTAACTGTTTTATTGTTGGCTTCTAACAGAAAGGGGGGATGCCTAAGTGCCTGCAGTGCATTACACTTTTAATATTGTGTTATTCTTGTGCTTTCTGGGCTGATAACCACAGTGAAATTGATGTTGATGATATTTTTCATCCTTTGGGGAAGAAATCTATAAAAACAGCCATCCTAAAATGCATGTCACTGCTAAAATAGCCTTAAGCACCCAAAAATACATTCTGCAAATGGGTTCAGCCGTTTAACAATACATCTTTATTTACCCCCAAAATTGCATACCTTATTTTGTTGGAACCCAGATATTTATTACAGACTAAAACAACCTCTGAGTTATAATAGCAATCAAAGTGCAAATGAGATTTCTGTAGAGTTGCAACTCATTTGATTTCATATTTATGAGACCGAGAATCTGATCTGCATTGTGGTGTGGGATTCCTTAACATCTCTGTCACTTTTGTATTCTAGATCAGGTTGTTTTCTGCAAATTTGGTTATTGAATTTTAAGTTGGTCAGTGGAACCCTGGGAGCTGAAGTCCACACCTCTTTAAAGGCCTGGTCCCACTGCACTTACAGATGCAAAGAGGATGTAAAAAGTTAAAAAAAGCTTGCCATCCACTGGAAAATGCTATGCATCCATTGTGTACTCACTGCATACGTGTTTCATACGCTCTATCCCTCGAGCATCCGTCCACTGTGATTTCATCTGCGCAAGAGGTTTTGAGCTGCACAAAACTTTGTGAACAGATGAACTTTCCACCGTGTACGATGTACATCCACGACATATACGGGCAACAAACGTTCTATGTTTGTTATCATCCGTTAAATGTCCGCTGTATCCTCTCTGCATCCTCTGGCCATCCCCTCAACTCACATCCGCTGCAGCTTAAAACGGAAAGAGGGAGGAAACAAAAGGTTCACGGAACGTCTACACAGCATTAGTAGCACGGAAATAGAAAGGATGTAAGCATATGCATCTCATATATAAAGGATTAAAAATGGACAAAACGTTTGTATCTGGGATGTATCTCGTATATTTAGGTTGTCTGCAGTATGTCTAGAGTATGTAGAAGGACACCTAGCAGACTACCAATATTTCCTATAAAAAGGGGGAGGAAATCACCTGGATCTCAGTATGAGTCCAGCAGCCGTGGTGTACAGACCTCTTCACCCTTGGTCTTGGTCTTCCACATAATCCATTGTTCTCTACCATGGATCATGACACAGACCGTATGATAGCTGTGATCATTCATCACCAGAACCAAAACCTGTTCAGACAGTTTCACCTTTTATACAGAAGGAGAAGAAGGAGACGTCCAAGAGCTGTGTGGGTCTGAGGATGGATCATGAGAAGAATAGAGTTTGGACTGTATGACCACTTTTGAATGCTGGCGCTGCTTTCACTCTAGTGGTAGCATGAGACGGAGTCTACAACCCACACAAGTGGCTCAGGTAGTGCAGCTCATCCAGGATGGCACATCAATGCGAGCTGTGGCAAGAAGGTTTGCTGTGTCTGTCAGCGTACTGTCCAGAGCATGGAGACGCTACCAGGAGACAGGCCAGTACATCAGGAGATGTGGAGGAGGCCTTAGGAGGGCAATAACCCTGCATCAGGACCGCTACCTCTGCCTTTGTGCAAGGAGGGACAGGAGGAGCACTGCCAGAGCCCTGCAAAGTGACCTCTAGCGGGCCACCAATGTGCATGTGGCTGCTCAAACAGTCAGAAACAGACTCTGTGAGGGTGATATGAGGGCCTGATGTCCATAGGTGGGGGTTGTGCTTACAGGAGGTTTGGCATTTACCAGAGAACACCAAGATTGGCAAATTCACCACTGGCACCCTGTGCTCTTCACAGATGAAAACAGGTTCACACTGACCACATGTGACAGACATGACAAGGTCTGGAGACACCATGGAGAAAGTTCTGCTGCCTGCAACATCCTCCAGCATGACTGGTTTGGCAGTGGGTCAGTAATGGTGTGGGGTGGCATTTCTTTAGGGGGCTGCACAGCCATCCATGTGCTCATCAGAGGTAGCCTGACTGCCATAAGGTACCGAGATGAGATCCAAAGACCCTTTGTGAGACCATATGCTGGTGTGGTTGGCCCTGGGTTCCTCCTAATGCAAGACAATGCTAGACCTCATGTGGCTGGAGTGTGTCAGCAGTTCCTGCAAGATGAAGGCATTGATGCCATGGAATGGCCCGCCCGTCCCCAGACCTGAATCCAATTGAGCACATCTGGGACATCATGTCTCACTCCATCCACCAATGACATGTTGCACCACAGACTGTCCAGGAGTTGGGGGATGCTTTTGTCCAAGTGAGGGAGGAGATCCCTCAGGAGACCATCCTCCCCCTCATCAGGAGCAAGCCCAGGTGTTGTAGGGAGGTCATACAGGCACGTGGAGGCCACACACACTACTGAGCCTCATTTTGACTTTTTTTAAGGACATTACATCAAAGTTGGATCAGCCTGTAGTGTTTTTTTTCCACTTTGAGTGTAACTCCAAATCCAGACCTCCATGGGTTGCTAAATTTGATTTCCATTGATATTTTTTGTGTGATTTTGTTGTCAGCACATTCAGCTATGTAATGAACAAAGTATTTAATAAGAATATTTCATTCATTCAGATCTCAGATGTCTTATTTTTGTGTTCCCTTTATTTTTTTGAGCAGTGTGTAAGGCCCGGTCCCACTGCACTTATGGATGCAAAGAGGATGTAAAATGTTTAAAAAAGCTTGCCATCTGTTGGAAAAGGCTATGCATAGGTTGTGTACTCACTGCATACGTGTTTCATATGCTTTATCCGTCGAGCAACTGTCCACTGTGATTTCATCCGTGCAAGAAGTTTTGAGCTGCACAAAACTTTGTGAAAGGATGAACTTTCCACCGCGTATATATGTATATATCCGTGATATATATGGGCAACAAACATTCTATGTCCATTATCATCCATTAAACGTCCACTGTATCCTCTCTGCATCCTCTGGCCATCCCCTCAACTCACATCTGCTGCAGCTGAAAATGGAAAGAGGGAGGAAACGGAAGGTGCATGGAACGTCGACACAGCGTTAGTAGCATGGAAATAGAAAGGATGTAAATGTATGCATCTCGTATATAAAGTATTCAAAACAGACAAAACGCTTGTATCTGAGATGTATCTCATATATTTAGGATGTCTGGAGTATGTCTGGAGTATGTAGAAGGACACCTAGCGGACAACCAATATTTTCTATAAAAAAGGGGAGAACATCAGCTGGATCTCAGTATGAGTCCAGCAGCCGTGGTGTACAGACCTCTTCACCTTTGGTCTTGGTCTTCAACATCATCAATTTTTCTCCACCATGGATGATGACACAGTCCATATGATAGCTGCGCTCATTCATCACCAGAACCAAAACCTGTTCAGACTGTATCAAGTTTTACAAAGAAGGAGAAGGTGATGTCCAAGAGCTGTGTGGGTCTGAGGATGGATCGTGAGAAGAATGGAGTTTGGACTGTATGAACAGTTGATGGTGGAGCTGAAGAATGAAGACCCTCGTGCATTCCATCACTTCATGAGGATGCCACCAGCCATTTTTGATGAACTTGTACAGCGTCTGAGACCCAGGTTGACCAAGCCTAGCACCAACTTCTGTCCCAACCTGGACCCTGGACTGAAGGTGGCACTGACTCTGTGGCACCTGGCCTCTGGAACCACATACAGAAACATGCAGTATGCATGGAGGATGCCACACAGTTCAAGATACCTCACCTGTGAAGAGAGGATCTTCAACTACAGGCTGTCCAGAGCAAGATGGGTGGTGGAGAACGCCTTTGGCATCCTGGCCAACAGGTTCCAGATACTTCTCACCACCATGCAGCATGAGCCACAGACTGTGAGGAGCATCGTGGAAGCTTGCTGCATCCTGCACAATCTCATGCGCACCCGCTACCCAGTGTTGCAGAAAAGATTTGTCGACCGTCAACAAGGGAATGGGGACATGGAGCCTGGTGAATGGAGGCAAGGATGTAACCTGATAGACACTGTGGATGTACAAGGCCCCAACAGAGCTTCACGTTAAGGGAAGAAGCAGCGCAACCTCCTGAGACACTGGTGCAACTCCCCAACTGGAGCAGTGGAGTGGCAAGACAGGATGATAGATGATTAATGGATGCTTCCTTGAGGCTGTCACATAACACTGATGAGATTGTGCCATGTATGTTGAGTGGTCCTGCAATGAATAGGGCATTAATAAAGAGCTTTGTTTAATTTAAAATGTGTTGATCAATGAATAAATTGTTATTGATTATAAAGGTCCATATGTGTGGCAGCTGGGATGGTGGACCATACAGTCTCACTATGCTTGCACTGGAGGTTTATCTATCCCACAACTATCCTTATCTATCCCACAAGCATGCAAAGGCTTAACCATTTTTTTCACCAACACTTTATTAAGTAGAAAAAAATGAACCAAGTAAACTAAGTGTCTTAAGCAAAGATAACCTTTATTAAGTTTCTTAGGTAAACTTTATAACTTTATTAAATAAGCAAAATGAACCAAGTAAAGTGTCTTAAGCAAAGATAAACTTTACAAGTAAACAACTCAGTCTCTGACACTATTCTCTGTCACTCTGAGTCATGTCCATGGTCTCAGCTGTTAAGCGGGCAGGGACTATGGAGGTGGCTGTGGCTTGAGTGCTGGTCTGAGGCACCATTGGGGTGCTTGGCCCTGAGGGTACAACAGGGGATGGTGTGTTCAGGAAGCTGTCCAAGAGCTGACTCAGTCCCGTGAGGTTGAGAGGCCCTTCATCAAGTACCTGGGATGTCAGGCACAAGACTGATGACAGATTGTCCATTGATGGGCTTGGCTGTGGGGTGGAGGAAGGAGGAGTGTAGTGGGGCTGTCTGGTCTGCTGCTGGGTGAGGAGTGGCGTCTGTGGCGTCCGATGAACCTGGGCCTGGACTGGGAAGTTCTGCTTCTGCTGTGGGAAGTCCTGGTAGTCGTAGCCTTGGTAGGTGAGGGGCTGTTGAAAGCCGTGGAAGGGCTGTGACATCGCCTGGGGTGGAGGAGCAGACCTGGACTGGGTAGGAGCAGCTTCAGCTGGGCCTTGAGGGTTGTGCAGAAGTGCTGTGATCTTCTCCTTCATCACCTGGTACTGGGCCTCGGGCAGGTCCCTCAGGGTCTGGCTCACGTAGGTGATGAAGATGTTCCGGCCCGAGGATGCTCTGTCCAAGTGGACCAGCTGAGAGAGGAGTTCTGTGCTGGTCTTCATTGTGTCCCTGATCTCCAACAGCACACTGTGGTTCTGGCCCTCCAGTCTGCCTCTCTGCCTGCATCTTGTGGAGCTGGGGGTGGGGGTGGGTTGGCCTCTGGTGGCTGCTGCTTCTTCCTACATTTGTGACAGGGGATCCTCCAAGTCTGCCAGCATGGGGAGTGCAGCTGTCGGGGGGGGGTCTCTGCCATGGGGCCCTCTGAAGACACCTGCCTGGACAGGCTCATTGGCTCCTGGCTGGAAGTGGACTGGCTGTCTGAGGGAGAGGGGTCTCAGAGGGGCTGCTCCTCATTGGCGGATCTCACCCTCCAGGAAACTGCACTTGGCCATGACGTACATCTCCTGGTCAGTGAGCTTGACAGCAGCCTGCCCTGATTTTTTGAGGTGTAGCTTGCCTTACCAGGTGTGCATGTGCTTCCACCATCCCAGGAGTACTTCTGCAGTGTACCCCAGACTCTGCCTTGTCTCTCCAAGCTGCCTGCTTCTTCTTGGTGTTGCGATAGAGTCTGTGGCCCTTTCTCCAGGGCCCTTTCTGTGGACCTTTCTCTCGTTCTCCCTCAGCCATTCCAGCACCTCATCCTCATGGTCCTCAGAAACGGTGTACTGTTTCCTCTCTCCCTTCTTCTTCCCTTGCCTCTTCCTCCCTCTGGCAGGGGCTTCAGCAGGGCCTTCAGGGGCTTCAGTAGCAGAGCCTTCAGCAGCAGGGCTTTGAGGGCCTTGGGGCTGGTCCACCACAGCAGCAGCAGCTTCAGAGTCAGTGCCAGGGGGTGGGATGCTGGTTCTGGCCTTCTTGCCAGGGCTGGAACGAGTAGGCATGGGCTTCGCCTTTTTCCCTGACTGACGAACCATGGTGTTCCTGCTAGATGTATGTGGCAGCACGTCTTTCCCCGAATGCTGACTGCATGCATGCTGCATCCTTTTATATCCGCGGAGCTGACGCAATTCATACTCCGCGCATGTGCAGTGAACGTTTTACATCCGATATACATCCGCGTGGCATCCCCTTTGTTTCCTATAGGCATCGTGATGCATCCACTTCATCCGCTTTACATCCGCCCCTTCCGCTATGTGTACGCTTCAAAATTCTCCCCCAGAACCCCTTCGGATGTATCACGTGCTTCCATCCGCTGTCATCCACTAGGCTTCCTATGAACATCCGTTTAACATCCCCACTACATACTACCCACGTTCGTTCTTTTCCGTTCTTTTCCGTTCTGTTTATGCAAATTTTCGCCAATTTTTGGAGCGGATGACAACGGATGGAGCCACCCCTGAAATTTTGCTCATCCGCTGTGTCCTTTATGCATACGTTTTGCGTCCGTCGGCCAGTGGGACAGAGCCTTAAATGATCAAAATTGAAAAACATTGCCGTAATCTATTTTTCTGAAAGCCCACAAACTAGCCTGAGGAGAATGAAATTTGCAGCTATTTGTAGCTGCTTCTTTCAAACATTTGGTGCATCAAAACCAGGCAGTGTTGATTGTATTATTGTGGACGCCATCTTGACTTATTTGACCATGCTCTGCAGACATCCCCACCCCTGTTTTTGCCAGGATCATCTTAATCAGACTGTGTACAACAAGTTAGTGCAAGAAACAATCTACCTCCCCAGAAACCATGGTTTGGAAAAATAGACTGTTTATCTTCCTAACTAGAGAGCGTGGAGAAGCTACCATTATGTCCTTCCTCCCCTTTGCAGGAGGAGCTGTGTGGGTCATGTAAAAAGGCAGATGAAGACAATAGTCTGTCTGGGCTTCCCAGACACTTCAGCTCTTGGGATTAAAAATAAAGAGTGAGAAGATGGATGAAAGCAGTTTTTTCTTGCAGAGGAAGGCAGCAGCTGAATGCAAATCCCAGCTCATAGCTTGTAGCATCTCTGCAGCCAAGAAACTGAAGAATGAAAAATCTCATTTGTTCCACTGTTGTTTTTTTTACTGTAATTCCACCTTTGTGTCATTTCAACAATAAGATGGCTGGCAATTTAATCTGTCTATCTGTTTATCCGCCTGCATGTCCATCCATCCATCCATCCATCCATCCACCCACCCACCCACCCATCTACCTCTGTCAGTCTGTGTCTTTATTGGTCAGTCTATCTACCCTACCCTACCCAATCTCCTTCTCTCTCTCTTTCTCTTTATCCATGCATTCATCCATATTTATCCATCTTATTAGTCTATCAGTTTGTCTGTCTATTCATGCATCCATGTCTCTGTCTGTCTATCTATCCTATTAGCACAATAACAGAGTTGGAAGGGACCTTGGAGGTCTTCTAGTCCAGCCCCCTATTCAAATAGAAAACCCTATACCATTTCAGATGAAAAGTGGTCTAGTCTTTTCCTAAAAACCTCCAGTGTTGGAGCACCCACAACTTCTGAAGATAGGCTGTTCCACTGCTTTATTGTCCTCACTGTTAGGAAATGTCTTCTTAGTTCTAGGTTGGATCTCCCCATGATTAGTTTCCACCCATTGCTTCTTGTCCTGCCCTCTGATGCTTTGGAGAATAGCTTGACTCCCTCTTCTTTGGGGCAGCCCCTGAGATATTGGAAGACTACTATCATGTCTCCCCTAGCCCTTCTTTTCATTAAACTAGACATACCCAGTTCCTACAACTGTTATTTATATATTTTAGCTTCCAGTCTCCTAATCATCTTTGTTGCTCTTCTCTGCACTCTTTCTAGAGTCTCAACATCTTTTTTTACATCACGGTGACCAAAACTGGAGTGTATTATTCCACTGCATGGTCTCACTAAGGCATAATAAAAGCAGCAATGAATGCGGCAAAATAAATAAAGCCAATGAGAAGTGTGGCTGGTCAGCAGATTGACAGTGGAAGATAATCATGAGTGATGTATTTACAATGGATTCAAGTGACTTAGTGCAGTGAGTTGTCTTCAAGTCCTTCTGATTCAGGGGTGTCAGAAAAGTCAAGATGATTGCCACAACAGAAGCTCTGTCCCATTTTTGTTGGCATCACTGACGTTTCCCCACATTGAAAATGTTGAATGAACATAAAAGATGCAGGGAATCAATTACATGATAGATAGTTATTTAGTTGCCCCCCACAGTGGTGGGACTCAAAAAATTTACTACTGGTTCTGTGGGTGTGGCTTTGTAGGTGTGGCTTGGTGGGTGTGGCAGAGGAAGGTTACTGAAAAATCCCCCTTCCCTCCCCACCCTGCTTTCCAGCTCCATTCTCCTCCGCAGGGCAACAAAAGAAGACCCAGCCAATCAGCTGGGACTCAATGGGAGGCAGAGAAGAGATGGGGGCAGGGCCAGTCAGAGGTGGGATTTGCCAATTCTCTGAACTACTCAAAATTTCCGCTTCTGGTTCTCCAGAACTGGTCAGAACCTGCTGAATACCCCCCTCTGCCCCCCCTCTTACTAATAGACACCCCAGTAACTAACTGTTTTTTTATATTTTTTGGAGTTCTTTTGTTTCCTTATTTTGTTTTCAGGTAGGTTTTGATATTATTTCGTTGTTTATCCTTCATCAGGCCTTTGAGTAGATCGATTTTTCCATCAGCTGTCTGAAAGTCAGCAGATCAATTAAGTAAGGAAAACAGGTATAATTTTTCACTCTCTCCCAGTCTACCCAGCCTCTTCCAGATTGCCTCTGGTGAGTTCAAATGTTAGAAGTCAGCAAAATGGGGCTCAGACATTGTGTACATTCTTGGCATTTTCATCCCCAAACATAGAATTTGAACAATCGATTGGGAAGAACCAATAAGAGATAACCCTTGACTTATAGCTTACGATCTTTATTTATTTATTTATTTTATTTTATTTTATTTTATTTGGTTTGTCAATTGCTCACAAGATAATAGGCATAAGTAAAAACATAGTTATGAATACATGGATACATATAAAAAAAATAAAAGAAACAATAGGACAGGGATGGTAGGCACATTGGTGCACTTATGCACACCCCCTACAGACCTCTTAGGAAAGGGGTGAGGTCAATAGTAGACAGTCTTAAGCCCATGTCACACTGGCCAACGGATGCAAAAAGGACACAGCGGACGAGCAAAATGTTCCATCCGTTGTTATCTGCTCTTAAAAGGAGCAAAAATTTGCATAACCAGAGCGGATAACACGGACGCGGGGAGGACGCAGGGCAGATGCAAAGCGGATACGGAACGGAAGCCCAGCGGATGGAAGCGAATGGGAGCTGATTGCGTAACCGCAAGGCTTCCAGGGGGGGGCCTCAGCGAAGCGGACAGGGAACGGATACAGCAGATGCATAACGGACGCCGAACGGATGAAGCGGATGCACAGCAGATGCACAACGGATAAAGCGGATGCACAGCGGAAGCCTAGCGGATGTACAGCAGAAGCGGAATGGATGCTAACCATTAATTGCGCATGCGGGGGGGAAGTATTACATAAGCTCCCCGGATATAAAGGGAAGCAGCTCGCACGTGGCCAGCATTCCGAGGAAAGACCTGCTGCTGGACACTTCGAGTTCCTTGCCTGCCCTGCCAGCCTGCCTTCCAGGCAGCCTTGGTGCCTGCCTGCCTGCCTTCCTGCCAGGTTTTCTGCCAGCCTTGGTGCCTGCCAGCCTCCCTGCCAGCCAGCAACCCCACAACCATGGGGAGGAAGTGAAAGCCTCAGCAACCTGCCGCCATCCCTGGCAAGAGGGACAGGGCCAACCTCCCGCCCCCTGACTCTGCTTCTGCTGGGGCTTCTGCTGAAGCTGCTCCTGGCGGTGGTGCTTCTGCTGGTGCTGGTGCTTCTGCTGGGGCTTACTCTGTTGAAGTTGCTCCTGGTCCTGCTGGTCCTGCTCGACCTGCTCGTGCTCCTGGACTTGCTCGTCCTGCTCGTGCTCCTGTTCTTGCTCGTCCTGCTCATCCTGCTCGTGCTCCTGGTCCTGCTCGTGCTCCTGGACTTGCTGGCCCTGCTGGTGCTTACTCTACTGCTGCTGATCCTGGTCCTGCTGGTCATGCTGCTGCTGATCCTGCTGGTGCTGCTGGTGCTGCTGGTGCTGCTGCTGCTGATGATTATGATCCTGCTGGTGAGGATGAGGATGATGATGATGATGATGATGATGATGATGATGATGATTCTGCTGGTGCTGCTGCTGGTGGTGGTGGTGTGGAGGAGCAGCCCCTACTACCTGGGAGCCACTCTGATGAGGGCCCATCTGGTCCTGCCAAAGGGAGGAAGAGGCATATGCGACAACGAGAGAGGAGGCAATACTATATTGAGGAGGCGCACGAGGATGAGGTGCTGGAGTGGCTGAGAGAGAATGACTATCTGTGGTGGAAGGGACACCGGCTGTACAGGGACACCAAGCGGAAGCAGGCTGCTTGGAGAGAGAGGGCAGAGAGTATGGGTTACACTTCGGAGGTGCTCCTCGGCTGGTGGAAGCACATGCACACCTGGTACAGGAAGCTGCACCTGAAGAAATCTGGCCAGGCCACTGTGAAGCTGACAGACAGAGAGACCTACGTCATGGCCAGGTGCAGCTTCCTGGAGGGTGAGGTCCGCCACCGAGGAGCACCAGCAGCCCCTCTCATGACCCTCTCTCTCCGGCAGCCTGCTGAGAGCCAGTCCTCTTCCGGCCGAGAGTCAGTCCCTGTCTCCAGGCAGGTTTCTGTGGAGCGTGCCACGGCGGAGAACCCGCGGACAGGTGTGGGAAGCGTGGTGGAGTGCATAGAGGACTCCCTGGTGCAGTGGGAGAAAGGAGACATCGAGTCCACCACACTCCTAGCCGCATCCACCACCACCCCAGCTCCGCCTCCGCAGAAAGGCAGAGAGCTGGACAGCTAGAGGGGCAGAGCCACACTGTCCTGCTGGAGATCAGGGACACCATCCGCACCAGCATAGATCTCCTCTCTCAGCTGGTCCACACTGACTCCTCATCCTCCAACCGCAAGCCCTTCCTGACCTATGTCAATCAGACCCTCAAGGGAATGGCGGATCCACAGTACCAGCTGGTGAAGGACCGGATCACCGAGCTGCTTCACAACCCTCCAGACCCAGAGGAACCTGCTCCCACCCAGTCCAGGTCTGCTCCTCCACCCCAGGTGATGTCCCTCCCATTCCAAGGCTTCCCACAGCCCCTCACCTACCAGGGCTACGGCTACCAGGAGGTTCAGCAGCACAGGCAGCAGCCCTTCCCAGTCCAGGCACAGAGTCATCGGGCGACACCGTTGCCACCTGTTTCACTGATGCCACCGATGCCACCCACGCCAATGATGCCACCGATGACAGCGATGCCACCCACGCCAATGATGCCACCCACAATAGCGATGCCACCCACGCCAATGATGCCACCCACGCCAGTCCTCACCCAGCTGCAGACCAGACAGCCCCACTACACTACTCCTTCCTCCACCCCACAGCCAAGCCCGGCCTCAGTACATCTGTCATCAGTACTGGGGCTGACACCCCATGGCATGGAGGAAGGACCTCTCAGCATCACGGGGCTGAGCCAGCTGTCCGAGAGCTTTCTCAACACACCATCCCCTGTTGTCCTCTTGAGGCCAGGCACTCCAGCATCATCCACCACCATAGTACCTGGATCCTTCACCCCGAGACTGGGCACACCTCCGAGTGACCAAGAAGAGTGCCAGAGACCGGGTAGCTGGCTACCTGTGGTTCTTTATTTGAACACTTGACTTGGGTCATTTTTTTTTTACAACTGGTTGTTCAATAAAGTATATCTTTGATTCACACACTTGCTTCATTCGTTTTTTTTTAAAAAAGTCTTGGTGGAAACTTTTAGAATTGGCTTAAGCCTTTGCATGCTTGTGGGATGGGTTAAGATAGCAGTGGGGTGGGCAGGGATACCTGTGGAATGAGCAGGGATACCTTTGGGATGGCTAATAGCTGTGGGAGAGATGCAAGCATAGTGCAAGCATAGTGGGAGTGCAAGCATAGTGGAACTGTATGGTCTACCCTCCCAGGTGCCACACCTAGGGCCCTTTTTTATCAATAACAATGTAAGCATTGATCCACACATTTGAACACAAACACAACTCTTTATTAAACGCCCTGTTCATTGTAGGCCCACCCAACATACATGGCCCAATCTCATCCGTGTGATGAGACAGGCTGAAGGAAGCATCCATTAAGCATCTACCATCCTGTCTTGCCACTCCACTGCTCCAGCTGGGCAGTTGCACCAGTGTTTCAGGAGTTTGCGCTGCATCTTCCCTTCCCGTGAGGCTCTGTTGTGGCCTTGCACATCCTGAGTGTCGATCAGGTTTCGCCCTTGCCTCCATTCCCCAGGCTCCATGTCCCCATTGCTTTGTTGAACACGAGCCTGTTCTGCAAGACTGGGTAGCGGGTGCGCATGAGATTGTGCAGGATGCAGCAAGCTTCCACGATCCTCCTCACAGTCTCTGGGCGATGCTGCATGGTGGTGAGAAGTACCTGGAACCTGTTGGCCAGGATGCCAAAGTCGTTCTCCACCACCCGCCTTGCCCTGGACAGCCTGTAGTTGAAGATCCTCTCTTCACGGATGAGGAGTCTGGAAGTGTATGGCTTCATGAGGTAGGTTCTGAGGGAGAAGGCGTCATCCCCCACGATGAAGTAGGGCACATCTTGTGTGTCGTTGGGCAGGGGGTCTGGATCTGGGAAGCCCATGATGAGGTTGCGATCCAGCCCCTCCTTGAGGTGACTGGCGTTGTATACCTGGGCATCTGAAGATGAGCCGTAGCCTGAAGCATCAATGTACATGAACTTGTAGTCAGCATCGACCATGGTGAAGAGGACGATGCTGAAGAAGCCCTTGTAGTTGAAATAAGTGGACCCCGACTTGGCTGGAGCTTTGCAGGCCACGTGCTTGCCATCTATGGCTCCAACGGTGTGTGGGAAGTTCCACCTCTGATACCACTGCTCTGCAACTTTCTTCCATCCTTCTTCAGTGGAGGGGCACTGGAGGAGCTCCTCCTTGTATTCTTCGATGATGGCCTGCACCACTTCTCTGACCACAGTGCTGATGGTGTTGTGTGGCACCCTCCAGCCATACTGCATGCTTTTGTAGGTGGTCCCTGAGGCCAGGTGGTGCAGAGTGAGTGCCACCTTGAGCCCAGGTTCCAGGCTGGGCCGGAAGTTGGTGTTTGTCTTTGTCAATCTGGGTGTCAGGCGCTGCACAACTTCGTCAAACATGGCTGGAGGCATCCTCATGAAGTTCTGGAACGCCCGAGTGTCTTCATTCCTGAGCTCCACCATCAGCTTGTTGTACAGTCCATATTCTGCTCTTCTCCCAATCCATTTTCGGACCCAGACGCTTCTTGGCCGCCTCTTTTTCTTCCCATAGTAGAGTTCACAGAGCCTGTAGATGGCTTCGTACTGTTGCAGAAGGATGGTGGCTGCCAAAAGGACTGTGGTACGATCCACAGTCGTGGACATGACTGGATGCTGTGGAAGAGGAAGAGTCAGATGAAGGCTGCAGAGGTCTGCACAGGTGGGCTGCTGGTCTGAAAGTGAGATGCAGACGAGTTGCTCCCCTTTTTTATAGGCAGTATAGGTGTCCCTTTGCATCCTCTAGGCATCCTCTAGACATCCTTAATATCTGAGATAGGTCCCCTCTGCAAATTTTTTCCACTTTAAACGCTTTGTTTCCGTGCTGCATCCGTTCTGCATCCGTTCTGCATCTGTTCCGCGTCTGTTCCACTTCCTCCCTGCGTCCGGGCGGATGCGAGTTGCGCGGATGCGCAGTGGATGCCAAGCGGATATAGCGGATGCTTAACGGATGCATAACAGATGCGTAACGGATGCAGAATGGATGAACTGGATACATTTTCCGCGCAAAAGTTTTAGGCAGCCCAAAACTTTAGGAGCGGATGAAACGTCAATAAACGGATGCTGGACGGATAGAGAGGAAGCCAAACGGAGGCAGTGAGTCCATCGCGTTTTAGAATGGATGGCAAGGTTTTTTGTCCGTTTTACATCCTCTTTGCATCCGTTGGTTCAGTGTGACATGGGCTTAAGGTTAAAGTTTTTGCCATGGCTATTAAGTAAATCATTGGATGTGTTAAGTTAGTAATAGGGTTGTTAAATTAATCTGACTTTGCTTTTGAGAAGTTTTCAAAAGCTGATCATGGGATTTTGTAACTGTCATAAATATGTATCAGTTTCCCAGCGGCTGAATTTTGGTCATGTGACTGTGGGGATGCTCCAGCGGTCGTAAGTGTGGAAAAAGGTCATAAGTCACTATTTTCAGTGCCATTGTAACTTTGAACAGTTGCTAAATAAACTATTCTAAGTTGAGGACTACCTGTAATCAATACATGAAATAATTAAAATGATAAAACCTATCGTGCTAGGTTGTTGCATTTTTAAGTATTAGGAACGTGTTCTCCTGAAAATGCCCTGTTTTTGAGTAAGGAGTTACACAGAACTCTTTGGCTGTACTAGCCCAATCCTGCTATGCTCAGCTATGCTTAAACCTAGAAAAGGAGACAGACCAGAGGTGGGTATCCAGCAGGTTCTGACCAGTTCTGGAGAACCGATAGTGGAAATTTTGAGTAGTTCGGAGAACCGGCAAATCCCACCTCTGACTGGCCCCACCCCCATCTCTTCTCCACCTCTCATTGAGTCCCAGCTGATTGGCTGGGCCTTCTTTGGTTGCCCTGCACAGGAGAATGGAGCTAGAAAGCAGGTTAGGGTGATGGGGAGCAAATGGGCCATGTCATGCCCACCAAGCCACACCTGCAGAACTGGTAATAAAAAAAATTGAATTCCACGACTGGATCACTTCTTTTTCATAAGTCCCCGTGACTAACAATAACACCCAAAGACTTTTTTTAAAAAAAATAGCAAACTTGCTTAGAATGAAAATTAAGCTCCCCTAGCTGCCAGTGTATTTTTCTAATCAGTTCTTGGTGGTTAGTTCAGTGCATCATACTGGCATCTGTCATAAACCATCTGCTCCTTGGTGGCACCTTTTCTGAAAAATACACCGGCTTGCTTTCTCCTGGGAAGGTTGATGGAGTATCTCCTTAATGGAAGGTGTCTAGGCAGTGATCCTTGGAAAGAGTCCACGCAGCACATCACCTCATTATTCATGGTTTCAGTGTCACTTTGGTGAATTAAACCAGCTCTGAGATTTAGCCCTCATTAATTTGGAGGTCCTGGATGCGCGCAGGATGGGTGGCTGAGCACGGAGTCGCTACTCCATAAGGAGATGCTAGCAGAAGAATTGGAGGGATAGGTGAGAAAAAAATACTTTTGTTTAAAAAAAACCAGAATCTACCTGTATTATTGTGATCATTTATCATCTCAAGTATGTGTGTGTGTGTATGTGTATGTGTATGTGTGTGTATCACAGCAACTAGCCACAGTTCTACTCCCACTATATAAGGAACATGTCAAATGAATCTTTTATGAATTTGGTGTCTTTTAAGAAGTTCAGACTGATGGATTTATAGGCAGTTCTAGAGTTATCACCACAACAGGGCTCAAACTTTCTCTCGGTATGTGAAACAGTTGTCAAGTGAGTTTTGCTCCATTTCACGATCTTTCTTGTCACAGTTGTTGAGTGAATCACTGCAGTTGTTAACTTAGTGACACTGTTGTTAAATGAATCTGGCTTCCCCCTTGATTTCGTTTTGTCAGAAAGCCGCAATAATTGATCACATTACACAGGGACACGACTGCAACTGTCATAAGTATGAACCATTTGCCAAGCATTTGAATTTTGAACACATTGACCATGGGGTTAAGTTGTTAAGTGTGAAAAATGATCATAACACTCACTTTTTTCAGTTATGTCACTTTGAATGATCACTAAATGAAGTAAGTCAAGGACTATCTGTATTTGTTTATTTGGAGCTTTATAATATCCTGTTTTAGTTCGCTTTGTCCTCAAAGGACAGCTATCAAAGTGGAAAATTAGGGTCATTTTTTAAAAAATGTATAGAAATCAGAGGGTGCAAAAAATAAAGCAAGGAAATGGATTTCATTTCATTTATTTCAGGAATCCCCAACTCCTCGGCCATTGACCAGCACTGGGCTGCAGCATGTCAGAAACCAGGCCACACAAACAAGTGAAACCCCATCTGTGGGATTCAGAAAGCATGCAAAATCATGGCCCCTCCAGTTTGTGGAAAAACCTCTCTCAGGTCCTTTGTTACATATGGAACTTGGTAGGCTCCAAGTTCCCTATTCTGATTGGCTCTCATTCCGTTACCATTGCTTACTGAGTTAAATAAAGAGTTTGTTGTTGGAACCCGGTCTCGCACAACTTCTTTCTGGGCAGAACACTGGCGACAAGGATGGGATCGTCGTAGAAGAGCGAGACCGAGGCACACGGCGATCTGAACTGAGCGAGAGAGATGGTCGGGAACAATGCGCCGCCCGCACCTTCAATCCTGATGAGGAGGATTGGGAGTCGTATATCAATCGCTTTCTTATGCTTTTGGAGAGCAAAGAACTGCAGGAAATATCGGATCAAAGGAAGAGGGCTGTCTTCCTTACACACTGCGGACCAGCCATCTTTAAAATGGCAAAGGCACTAGCTAAACCAAGAGATGTCAAACAGATGACTTGGCCCGAGCTGAACAGAATGCTCAGAGCACATTGCGCACTTGTAGTCTCCAACTTGATAAAAAGGCATGAGTTCTACAAGAGAGACCAGAAGGAAAATGAAACCATAGGAGATTTTGTAGCAGCCCTGAGGCACATTGGAGTAGCCTGCAAGTTCCAGAACATGGATGAGGCCATTAGGGACCGCGTGGTCCTCGGTTTGAAGGACACTACACTTCAGAGTAAGCTGCTGAATAGACCAAACATAATCGTGGCCGAGACTATTGCAGAAGCAACCGCCACCGAAGCAGCAAAAAAGTCAGCAGCCACCATGCGCCAAATGAATGCGATTCCAGATCCACTAAACCAAGCCAGAGAGAAGAAGACAGAGAGAAGCAAGAAACAGCCCGCAGCGACTGCCTACTACAGAGATCTCAAATCCCAGAGCGACACTGATGATGACAATGAAGATGTCCATAGACTTCAATCAGACAAGAAATGGCAGAAAAAGAGAAGAAACAGGCAGGAGTTTAAGAGCGCGGGATGCGGGAGCAACCACCCGCGAGCTGAATGCAGGTTCCTAGATGCAATCTGTAGGGCTTGTAACAAACGGGGGTACATCGAAAGGGTCTGCTGAAACAAAAAGAGCTATAGTCCTAAAATATGTGGCAGCACCACCCCCCAGACATGAAGAAAGACAAGCTGGAAGCAGATGGAACCGAAGTAAAAGAACCAGTGACAGAGAGGAACGCACCAGACGGTAACCATCGGAAATGCCAGGGCAGAAAACGGGAAGAAGGTCCGGATCGAGGTGAACATCGAAGGGAAGCCCTGTGAGATGGAAGTCGACTCCGGATCTTTTCTATCTATGGTATCCTGGAATACCATCTGGTGCCTAATACCAGACATTAAACAAAAAGAACTACAACAACAAAGACTGATTTTAAAAGACTACCAGGGAAATCGAATCCCGGTAGTGGGCCTTGGACATTCCTCGTCGAATTTAAGAATTGTGCTGAAATCTTGCCTCTGACCATTGTTGACTGTGATCGTCCTAGTCTGCTAGGGATCAAATGGTTCGCGCCCCTGGGAATCGGGATGACCGGGATAAACCGCATTGCCACAGACAACTGGGAGGAGAGCCTGCTACAAGAATTACAAGATGTTTTCGATGGGACCCAAGGCAAGTATAAGGGGACCCCAATTTTGTTTAACCTAGACCCAAAAATAGCCCCCATCCATTTAAAAGCCCCATTTGCCTTAAAACCAAAAATTGATGAACAGTTAAGCAAATTAATAGCTCAAGGGGTGTTAGAGCCAATCGACCATGCCAGGTGGGAAACACCCATCGTGACTCCTATGAAACCAGATGGGTCAGTGAGCATCTGTGGAGACTATAAGGTAATCCTAAATCATGTGCTCTAACAAAGCGCATACCCAGTACCTGTAGTGCAATACTTATTGCACTCCCTAGGGGGAGGAAAATTTTTTGCGAAGCTTGATCTCGCACAGGCGTACCAACAACTACCCGTTGACCCCACTACCACAGAGGCACAGAATATTGTGACACATAGAGGGGCATTCAAGTGTAACCGTGTCCAGTTCACCATTAGCATTGCCCAGGCGTGTTACAAAAGCCTCATGGACCATCTGTTAAATGGAATCAAGGGAGTTGTCCCTTATTTTGATGATGTTCTGCTCTCTGCAAAAAACGCCAACCAACTAGAGAGCAGATTAAGGGAAGTTTTAAGAAGATTTAGAGATGCAGGCCTCAAGATAAAGTGAGAGAAATGTAATCTAGCCACCAACCAGGTCGAGTTTCTGGGCTACTTAATAGATGAACAAGGCATACACCCCACCAAAAAAAAGATAAAGGCAATCAAAGACACACCTAGACCTAGGAACAAAACTGACCTTCAAGCATTCCTCGGTCTCATAAATTTTTACAATATGTTCCTGCCCCATAAGGCAACAATAGCAGAACCCTTACATCAGCTGCTAGACAAAAAAGCTACCTGGAAATGGGGCCGCCAGGAACAAGCAGCATTTCAGGGTATCAAAGACCTATTAACGTCTAACACCGTTTTAATCCAGTATGGCAATACCCTGCCTTTGGTGGTCACCTGTGATGCATCGCCTTTTGGAATTGGTGCCATCCTGAGCCACAAACTACCAGACGGCAGAGAGGCACCGGTCGCTTTCTATTCAAAGACGCTTTCCAAGTCAGAATGCAATTACAGCCAACTCGACCGAGAAGCCCTTGCAATCATCGCCGGAGTCAAAAGATTCCACGAGTACCTTTACAGGAGAACTTTTTTGATCATCACTGATCACAAGCCCCTGTTAGGAATCCTAACAAGCCAACCCCGAATATTCTGTCACCTAGAATGATGAGGTGGTCTGAATTCCTCACTGCCTACTCTACACACTGATTCACCGCCCAGGAAAGAACATAACCCATGCCAACGCCTGGAGCTGTTCCCCGCTGACCATCACAGAAGAGGACCCAGTTCCCACCATCTCCACACTTCAACTCAAGACCTGCCCGAACCTGCCGTTAACCACAGCAGACGTCACGAGAGCCACTGCAAAAGACCCTTTGACAGCTCACATCCTAAATTGGGTAGGTAAGGGCTGGCCGGAAGAAAACAAAACTGAGACTTTTAAGCCATTTCGCACCCGACAGACTGAAATGTCTATTGAGAAGGGTTGCATTTTATGGGGTGACAGGGTGGTGATACCAAACAGACTCCAGGAAGATGTTCTGTGCATGTTGCACAAGGGGCACCTGGGCATAGTCAAAATGAAAGCCCAGGACAGGAGTTACATCTGGTGGCCAGGGCTGGACAAAGACTTTGAACGTTGGGTGACAACATGCCATGCCTGTCAAAAATCGAGGCCTACCCCCCCACAGGCACCAGTTAGGGAATGGGAAACTCCCCGGGGTCCATGGTCTAGACTACATATTGACTTTGCTAGGCCAACAAAAGGCAACACCTTTTTAATAGTTGTGGATGCCTACTCGAACTGGTTAGAAGTCATCCTTATGGCTTCCACAACCACCGAGGCACTAATGAAACAGCTAGACAAACTTTTCACCACGCATAGACTGCCTGATGTACTGGTGTTGGATAATGGGCCCCAGTTTACAGCATTAGCATTCAAGCAGTATTTAGCTGCCCAAGGTATCCGACATGCTTTAATGGCGTCGGCCCATCCGGCTGCAAAGGCAGGGTGGAACGCATGATTCAGTACACTAAGGAGGGCCTGGATAGAATGGACAAGGGGGACGTGCAAGAAAAACTAAACTGACTACTAACCCTACAGCATATTACCCCTAGCAACACAAACAACAAAAGCCCAATGGAACTCCTAATGGGCAGGAAACTGCGTTCCTACCTTGACAGACTGCCCCCCATTTACACCTGGGATAAACCCCCAACTCCTCCAGCAAATACCATGCATTTGAGATAGGCGACCTACCTTGAGATAGGCGAAAAACCTCACCAGGGACCCATTGTGGCTTCCAGCCACGATCACCTAGATTACAGGCCCCCGGTCTTACCGACTACTCCTAGACAATGGAAGAGAATGGAAGTGGCACATCGACCAGCTTTGTTCTCGCACCCTCGAACCCAAAAACACACCAGAGCCAAAAATAAATACCGACCAAAAAACAACTGAGGAGGGGGTGGGAAATACAAAATAATAAAAAAGAGAGAGAACCTCCCATAACAAGACAACAAACAAATCAAAAAGAGCACTCACGGTTAGATGAACCCCAAATGAGAAGTCCGGGATCAGGAGAATGAAGCAAAGCCTTCAAAGGACCAGAGAAACAGCAATCCCATCCGAACCACTCGAAGACCACACCGAGACTGAGCTGCGCAGTCAACCAGGACTCGAAAAAACCCCACATACCTGCGTGACTACATAATGCACGTTGGACTGAACCAAGGGGGAAGGGGTGTTGTGTTTGGAACTTGGTAGGCTCCAAGTTCCCTATTCTGATTGGCCAAAAAGACCGTTCTTGGATTGGCCATTAGAGAACCAATCCGATTGGCCCACCGGACAGTGGGAACACTTAAAGTGATGTCATTGGACACAAGCCGCAAGCAAGCCACTATATAAAGGGCTGCCACGGCTTGGGCTCTCGTTCCGTTACCATTGCTTACTGAGTTAAATAAAGAGTTTGCGGTTGGAACCCGGTCTCACGCAACTTCTTTCCAGATGGAACATCCTTGATGCCCAAAAAGTTGGGGGCCACTGGTTTATTTGTTAAATTTATATGCCTTGGTAACTAGCAACTCTGGGTGCCTTATTATATCATAACATAATCTAAAACATTAGAATGTTATAAGCCCTGAAATATTGACTTTGGTGTAAAATTAAGGTAGAGAGAGACTTTACGTTTAAAAAAAAATTGAATATCAAGAGATTGAAAATAGTGGTGCTAAAAAGAGCCCTTATATAAAGATGGCTCAAATATGAAGATGGATTTGAAGGCATTTTTAGATCTGAGACTAAAAACTAAGCTGTGAAAATTATGGTCTTAACCAGTGGTCCATAAGGGGTTGTGTGATGTTGTCACAGATAGTCTGCAAAAGCTTGAAGAAATGTTATGATTTAAATCTTGAGTTCAGTCATGGGGGTCCATGGCCATGGTCCATGATCAGAAAAGGTATTTAAAGGGGATCCATGATGAAAAAAAAGGTTGAAAGCCATCAGTCTAAATTACAACACCCAGCATATTTTAGTATTGATTAGGTTTCTTGAAATTCTGGGAGACTCCAACTTTCCCTATCCTTGATGTAAAGCTGTATTTTTCAACTTCAGTGACTTTGAGACTTCAACTCCCAGAATTCCCCAGGATCCTGGAAGTTGAAGCAACTTCAAAATATGTAGACTTCAACAGAATTCTGGTTGGGGAATTCTGGGAATTGAAGTCTACATACAGCTGAAACTCAAAAAATTAGAATATCGTGCAAAAGTTCATTTATTTCAGTAATGCAACTTAAAAGGTGAACCTAATATATGAGATAGACTCATTACATGCAAAGCAAGATAGTTCAAGCCGTGATTTGTCATAATTGAGATGATTATGGCTTACAGCTCATGAAAACCCCAAATCCACAATCTCAGAAAATTAGAATATTGTGAACAGGTTCAATATTCTAGGCTCAAAGTGTCCCAATCTAATCAGCTAATGAAGCCATAACACCTGCAAAGGGTTCCTGGGCCTTTAAATGGTCTCTCAGTCTGGTTCAGTAGGAATCACAATCATGGGAAAGACTGCTGACCTGGCAGCTGTGCAGAAAACCATTATTGACACCCTCCATAAGGATGGAACACCTCAAAAGGTAATTGCAAAAGAAGTTGGATGTTCCCAAAGTGCTGTATCAAAGCACATTCATAGAAAGTTATGTGGAAGGGAAAAGTGTGGAAGAAAAAGGTGCACAAGCAGCAGAGATGACCGCAGCCTGGAGAGGAGTGTCGGGAAAAGGCCATTCAAAAGTGTTGGGGACTTTCACAAGGAGTGGACCGAGGCTGGAGTCAGAGCATCAAGAGCCACCACACACAGACGCATCCTGGACATGGGCTTCAAAGGTCGTATTCCTTTTGTCAAGTTGCTCCTGAACAACAAACAACGTCAGAAACGTCTTACCTGGGCTAAAGAAAAACAGACCTGGTCTGTTGCTCAGTGGTCCAAAGTCCCCTTTTCTGATGAGAGCAACTTTTGCATCTCATTTGGAAACCAAGGACCCAGAGTCTGGAGGAAGAATGGAGGGGCACACACTGCAAGATGCTTGAAGTCTTTCAACATTATGATTTTGACTGCAAGGGAAGGAGACAGATCGCACGCCTTTACGAAGTCAGTGGGGGGCTGGATGGATTTATTACAGTTAATTAGCAATTACTTCTGCTTGCACTGATTCAGTCTGGAGACTGAATTTATTATACTAATTCAAACAACAATTGACTAGATATGATATTTAAAAACAAATATGGATATTTGACCCAGGATGATTGTTTATAATTTTTGGAATGATTTGGGATAGATAAAATGCCATGGTAAATTTTCTATGAGTGGATTACAATCACAGCCTATTAGCAGAGAATTTTGGGTCTTTGTTTTTGTTTTTGATTCACTAATATTTTTTTTTCCTGTTAACAGTCATCAATATAACATATAGACAACAGGTCAACAAGTTGCAAATAGATTTAATAGTTTAAAAATAATGTTGCATAATGGCATAATTGATTAATTAACATTAATCAATATTCAACTAGAGGGGATAATATGTGTATATATGGAGGGATGCTGATGCATATTTTGAATGTTTTTTTTGTTTTGTGTTTTGTGTTTTTCTTCTTTTTGTCCTTTTGGAGTACTGTATTTTGTATTTTAACTTTGTTTTGAATAAAATAAAAATATAAAAAATAACAAGGCAGTGAATAAAATAAAAATATTCCAGACAAATAGGCTGAAAAAGAGCTTCTATCCCAGGGCAGTAGCTCTTTTGAATTCTATTGTATAGTGCAGTGTTAGTGTGGTGTTGGGGGTTTTGGTTCAGTGTGTGGATGGTGAAGGCTGTGTGTTGTGTTTATTTTCATGGTCATGATATGCACTGAAGTTGGTGTTTGATTTCGTTGTACAAGGTGCGATGACAATAAAATAAACTAAAACTAAACTAAATATAGATAATACTCCTTCCTCTTTCTCACCACAACAACCCTGTGAAGTGGACTAGTCTAAGAGTGTATTTGGCCCAAACCAGTCCAGTTGCCTTTCATAGCTCAGGGAGGACTAGAACTCACTGTCTCCTGTTTCCCAGGCCAAAACTTAACCACTAGACCAAACTGCCTCCCTTTCTGTATCCCATTGCCCTTCCTCTGATTAGATGCTGGCGAGAAAGGTGTGTTGTTTTGTCATCCTGACTGAAAATTGATTGGAAAGCAGGACTTTTTGGCTCAGCAGGTGGAGAGAAGATTCTGCTGCAGAACAAAGCCCACTCTGGGTTAAACCTGCAAAGGCATGCCTGGAAAGCTGCCAAGAATTGGAGGCAAAGAAATGCGGAGTCATCCCTTGGTTTAAGAACTTTCCTTCCTGCAGCCAGGTTTTTATTTCCTGATTCAGTTTTCCCTCCTGAAAGGAAGAAAGAAAAAGTGCAAAGAAGAGAGAACAAAAATGATTAAAACGTCTGCAGGCTAAATAGTGTGATGAATGGTTGCAGGAAGTGTGTATGTCTAGTTTAATAAAGAGAAGGACGAAGGGTGACATGATGGAAGGGTGACTTGATAGCAGTCCTCCAATATTTGAGGGGCTGCCACAGAAAAGAGAGGATTCATTTATTCTCCAAAGCACCTGAACAGGTAAAGAAGCAATGGGTGGAAGTTCATTAAAGAAAAATCTAACCTAGAACTAAGGAGAAATTTCCTGAAATTGAGACCAATTTATCAATGGAATATTGCCTCCCAGAGTTTCAAGTGCTCCATTATGGAGGTTTTCAAATCCAGGCTGAACAACCATTTGACTAGGGTGTTATAAGGGCTCTTGGCTTGAGCAGGGGGTTGGACTAGAAGACCTCTAAAGGTCCCTTCCAGCCCGATGATTCTAAGGAGAAGTTAATGTAGGTAAGTCCACAACTTACAACCACAACTGAGCCCAATTTTTTTGTTCCTAACTGAGATAGTTATTAAATGAATTTTGTCCCATTTTATTACCTTTCTTGTCAGAGTTAATCACGTTAAGTTAGGTACGATGTTAAGTGAATCTGTTGCCCCATTGACTTCCCTTGTCAGAAGGTCACAAAAAGTGATCGCATGACCCTCAGGACCCTGCAACCATCGTAAGTATGAGTCACTTGTCAAGTGTCTGAATTCATAAGTGTGAGAAGCGGTCTCAAGCCTCTCTTTTCAGTATTGTAACTTTGAATGGTCACTAAATGAACTGCTGTAAGTTGAGGACTTCCTGTAATGCTCTATGTCTCCCTATCATCAGTTAGTTGTCTATGCCTCCCTCCAGATTCTCTTGCAGATTCTCATCCTCCCTCCCTCTGGCCTGATTCCTACTTTCATTTTTCACTTTGGCACTGTAACGGTGCCAGGATCTAATATTCTCCCGGCAGAAACTCTCCATCTGCCTGAACCTGCCTCATCCTGGAAAGCACATTATTCCTTTTGCCTTATATGGTGATTCCCTTCGTTGTTGATGTCTTTTCTTCTCTCTGATGTGCTCATTCAGGCATTCTTTAGAAACTTAAAGCCATGGGTGGTAGGGAGTCCGTCAGAGCAAACTCCAAATGTGAAGTGTTAATATCACTTAATAATGCCTTGGTAAGACCACAGACTGGAATATTGCATCCAATTTTAGAAAGAGACTTTGAGAAGAGCTATGAAGAAGATTAGGAGACTAGAGGCTAAGACATGTGAGGAACGGTTGCTGGAACTGGATATGTCCAGTTGAATGAAAAGAAGGACCAGGGGTGACATTACAGCAGTCTTCCTTTAAAAAAAATTTTAAAAAAATTTTTTTATAACAAAAATAAACAAATAAAATATCTATCAGTTCTCCAGTGTGTTGGTTGGGTGCATATAACTTGTGCACATAATAATATCATACATCTCTTACTTGTTTATATTTATAACCATTCTAATCAATATTTTATATCACATTGGTCAATTTTTATATTATTATTAACATTGTTATTGTTATCTTTCAAAAATATATTCCATCCTTACCTGTTATATTCATTCTCTTATTCAATCCTAATCAATTAGTTATAATATGTGATTGCTATTATCACATGTTTCAGTTTCTTATTCTTCTATCTAGCCATTCATAGAATAAATTCCGAATCTTATAATAATCTTTTTCTTCCTGTTCTCTAATTGCCATTGTCAATCTACTCATTTCCGCACATTCCATTATTTTCTTAATTGTTTCCTCCTCTATTGGAATTTTCTCATTTTTCCAATGATAGCAGTCTTCCAATATTTGAGGGGCTGCCACAAAGAAGTAGGAGTCAAGCTAAAGTACCTGAGGACAGGACAAGAAAATTTATAAAATTTGTAAATTTAATTTTATGAAGCTTCTCCTCGAGTAATACTGTTTTGCTAAGTAGGGCATTCAAAACCTTTGCTAGACCAATATTTGAATTCAGCTCTGCTGTCTGGAATCCACACTGTATATCTGACATAAATACAATTGAGCGAGTCCAGAAGTATTTTACCAGAAGAGTACTACATTCCTCTGTTCACAACAGAATACCCTACACCAACAGACTTGAGATTCTAGGAATGGAGTGTCGCCGTGCAAGCCTCCCGCAAGTCTCCTGTGAGCCAGGCAGCCGCGCAGCACATCCGGGTTACCTGTTTTCCCCCCGCCTCTGCCTCTGCACTGAGACTTATCTGCAGTGTGGCAAGGGGCTGGTGGGCTGTGGCTGCTGCCGGACACCTCCAGCCTCTGTGCACTCTCCGCCTCTTATACTGGCCATGCCCACCCCTAGCCTTATTTTTGGCGTAGGGCTTATATTAGGCCCACCCCAAGAAATCAGGCTAGGGCTTATTTTCAGGATGGACCTTATTTTCGGGGAAACATGGTTCTAATGTTGACTATTATCAGAAACATGTAATGAAAATGACTTATATTTGGACAACAACAAAGCCAACAAAGTGTCATCATTCTGGCAGTTTAAAATTTGATCTAGACATGGAAGAAGCCTCATCTCAAGGGGAAGAGACTTTCATAGGGTTAAAACAACCATGGTAGGACCTGGGAAATGAGAGATCGGGTACTCTAATGAGATCCTAGACCACCTTCTCATGTACAAGCTGGTGATGTGTTGTCAGAGAATTGTGCAGCGGGTGCCCAAATGGAATCAGAGATGCTGACACGAACTTGTAATTGTATATAAATGGGTATATTTAACAACTATATTTACAGTAAACAAGATAGTCAGGCATAACACGACATCATGAGGTAAATCACAAAACAGTATACAGCACACACAAGAAGAAAAAAGAAAAAAGGTGGGACGGAAAGGAAACTCCCCCTTCTCACCTAGCAACCAATCATAACATAGATTGCCTCATGCAGGAGCCTGCACTCTCCCACCAATCAACTACCAGTGCCTGTTTTGGGCCATTATACACGTTACTATTCCAGCTATGAAATTAAATATATTAACATGTATAATGATGATTCCACTGAAAATTTATTGAAAAGAATGCCAGGCAATTGCATGCTCCATATCAAGACACTCTGGAAAACACAATTCTCCCCATGGCTGCAGAATTTCAGCTGAGGTTCCAACCGTCAACAGCATGGATTCAGTTCCATTCGGAAATAAGTTGCGCGAGAACGGGTTCCAACAACAACTCTTTTATTTTAACAAATAAGGCAATGGCAACGGAACAACAGCCCAAGCCGCGGCAGCCTTTCTTATAGCGGATGCTCGCGGCTTGTGGCCAATGACAGTACTTTGAGTGTTCCTGCCGTTAGGCGGGCCAATCAGATTGGTTCCCTAATAGCCAATCTGAGAACGGCCTTCTCGGCCAATCAGATTAAGACACTTGGAGCCTACCAAGTTCCATACACAACACCCCTCCCCCCTTGGTTTCGTCCAACATGCATCACATAGTCACGCAGGTAGGTGGGGCTTTTTTGAGTCCTGGTTGACCTGTGCAGCTCAGTCTCAGTGTGGTCTTCAAGAAATTCGGACGGGATCACTTTCTCTCTGTGCCTTCTCCATGGAACCTCCTGAAAGGGTGAGTCAGCCTTGCTGCTCCCACCTGAGTTTCTCGGGCTGGTTGAGATGGCTCCACCGCTCCCTCCTGGTTCATCCGGGTTGGTCTAGCTGGCCTGGCTGTCTCCCTCCAGGAAGGCCTTGCTTCATTCTCCTGCTCCCAGATTTCTCTTTTGGGGTTCATCTAACTGTGAGTGCTCTTTTTGATTTGTTTGAGAGTCTTTGTGTAGTGTTTATTGTCGTGTTATGGGAGGTTCATCTCTCCCTTTCTTATTATTTTGTATTTCCCCCCCCTTGGCTGTTTTTGGTTCGTTTATTATTTTTGATGCTGATGTAGTGTTGCATTCTAGGGTACGAGAACGAAGCTGGTCGATGTGCCACTTCCATTCTCTTCCATTGCCTAATACTAGTCGGTAAGACTGGGGGCCTGTGATTTGGGTGCTTGTGGCTGGGAGCCATAATGGGTTCCCGGTAAGGTTTTTTGCATAAACCAGGTCGCCTATCTCGAATGCACGGAATTTGCTGGAGGAGTCAGGGGGTTTATCCCAGGTATAAGTGGGGTGCAGTCTGTCGAGGTAGGAACACCATTTACTACCCATTAAGAGTTCTGCTGGGCTCTTGTCTGTTGTGCTGCTAGGGGTAATATATTGCATGGTTAATAATCAGTTTAGTTTTTCTTGCACGTCCCCCTTGTCCATTATTTCTTGGCCCTCCTAAGTGTATTGAACCATGCGTTCAGCCCTGCCATTTGCAGCCGGATGAGTAGGTGCTGTTAAGGCATGTCGGATGCCCTGTGCAGCTAAATACTGCTCAAATGCCAATGCAGTAACTGGGGCCCATTGTCCGACACCAATACATCAGGCAATCCATGTGTGGTGAAAAGTTTGTCAAACTGCTTTATCACTGCCTCGGTGGTTGTGGAAGCCATAATTATGACTTCTAACCAGTTCGAGTAGGCATCCACGACTATCAAAAAGGTGTTGCCTTTTGTTGTTCCAGCAAAGTCAATATGCAGTCTCGACCATGGACCCCAGGGAGTTTCCCATTCCCTGACTGATGCCTGGGTGGGTGGGTAGGACTCTATTTTTGGCAGTCATGTCATGTAGCCACCCAACGTTCAATGTTTTTGTCCAGCCCTGGCCACCAGACATAACTCCTGGCCTGGGCTTTTATTTTGACTATGCCCAGGTGCCCCTCGTGCAACATGCACACAACATCTTCCTGTAGTTTTTTACAGATTACCACCCTGTCACCCCACAAAATACAGCCTTTCTTGAGAGACAGTTCAGTCTGTTGGGTGCAAAATGGCTTAAAAGTTTCAGTTTTGTTTTCGTCTGGCCAGCCCTTACCTATCCAATGTAGAATGCGAGCTGTCAGCGGGTCTTTCGTGGTGGCTTTAGCGATGTCCGCTGTGGTTAGTGGCAAATTTGGCCAGGGCAATTCGAGTTGGAGAGTGGGGACGGTGGGAGCTGGGTCTTCTTCTGTGATGGGCAGTGGGGAACGGCTCAAAGAGTCTGCATGGGTGATGGTCTTCCCTGGGTGGTGGGTCAGTGTGTAGGTGTAGGCAGCAAAGAATTCCGACCACCTCGTCATTCTAGGCAACAGAATGTTCAGGATTGGTTTGGTTCCTGCTAGAATCCCTAATAGGGGTTTGTGATCAGTGATGATCGAAAAAGTTCTGCCGTAAAGGTACTCATTTTGACTCCGGCTATGATTGAGAGGGCTTCTCGATCGAGTTGGCTGTAATTTCTCTCCGATTTGGAAAGCGTTTTTGAATAGAAGGCGACCAGTGCCTCTTTGCTTCTGGTAGCTTGTGGCTCAGGATGGCACCAATTCCAAAAGGCGATGCATCACAGGTGACCATCAAAGGCAGAGTATTGCTATACTGGATTAAAACGGTGTTAGGCGTTAATAAATCTTAATATTTAGATACTTTGAAATGCTGCTTGTTCCTGGTTGCCCCATTTTCAGATAGTTTTTTGTCTAACAACCGATGTAAGGGTTCTGCTATTGTTGCCTTATGGGGCAGGAACACATTGTAAAAATTTATGAGACCGAAGAATGAAAGGTCAGTTTTGTTCCTAGGTCTAGGTGTGTCTTTGATTGCCTTTATCTTTTTTTCGGTGGGGTGTATGCCTTGTTCATCTATTAAGTAGCCCCAAAACTCGACCTGGTTGGTGGCTAGATTACATTTCTCTCACTTTATCTTGAGGCCTACATCTCTAAATCTTCTTAAAACTTCCCTTAATCTGCTCTCTAGTGGGTTGGCGTTTTTTGCGGAGAGCAGAACATCATCAAAATAAGGGACGACTCCCTTGATTCCATTTAAAAGGCGCTCCATGAGGCTTTGGAAAATGACTGGGGCAATGCTAATGCTGAACTGGAGTTGGTTGCACTTGAACGCCCCTCTGTGCATCACTATAGTCTGTGCCTCTACGGTAGTGGGGTCAACGGGTAGTTGTTGGTAAGCCTGTGTGAGATCAAGCTTCGCAAAAAAAATTTCTCCCCCTAGGGAGTGCAATAAGTGTTGCACTACCGGTACTGGGTATGTGCTTTGTTGGAGTGCATGATTTAGGATTGCCTTATAGTCTCCACAGATGCTCACTGACCCATCTGGTTTCATAGGAGTCACGATGGGTGTTTCTCACCTGGCATGGTCGATTGGCTCTAACACCCCTTGTGCTATTAGTTTGTTTAGTTGTTCGTCAATTTTTGGTTTTAATGCAAAAGAGACGTGCCTGGCTTTGAGCTGGATGGGGGCTATTTTTGGGTCTAGGCTAAACAAAATTGGGGTCCCCTTGTACTTGCCTTGGGTCCCGTTGAATACATCCCGGAACTCTTGTAATAGGCTTTCTTCCCAGTTGGCCACAACGATGCTGTTGATCCCGGTCATCCCAATTCCCAAGGGCGTGAACCATTTGATTCCTAGCAGGCTAGGGCGATCACAGTCGACGATGGTCAGAGGCAAAATTTCGGCATGATTTTTAAATTTGACGAGGAAATGTCCAAGGCCCACTACCGGGATTCGATTTCCCTGATAGTCCTTTAAGATCTGTTTTTGTTTGCTAGTTCTTTCTGTTTGATGTTTGGTATCAGGCATCGGATGGTGTTCCAAGATACTATGGATAAAAAGGATCCAGAGTCGACTTCCATCTCACAGCGCTTCCCTTCGATGTTCACCTCTATCCGGATCTTTTTCACGTTTGTTCTCCTGGCATTTCCAATTGTTACCATTTGGTGCATTTCCTCTCTGTTGCTCGTTCTTTTCTTCTACTATCTCGGTCCTATCTGCTTCCAGTTTGTCTCTCTTCATGTCTGGGGGGGGGGCGTGCTGCCGTGTCTTTTAGGGCGATAGCTCTTTTTGTTTCGGCAGACCCTTTCGATGTGCCCCCGTTTGCCACAAGCTTTGCAGATTGCGTCTAGGAACCTGCATTCAGATCGCGGGTGGTTGCCTCCGCATCCAGCACATTGGAATTCCCGCCTGCTTCTTCTTTTTTTCCTGCCATTTCTTGTCTGATTGAAGTCTATGGACATCTTCATTGTTGTCATCAGTGTCGCTCGGGGAGTCGAGATCTTCATATAGGTGGTCTCGGTAGGCTGTTTCTTGCTTCCCTGCGCCTTTTTCTCTCTGGTTTAATTTGACGGATCCGGAATTGAATTCATTTGGTGCATAGTGGCTGCAGATTTCTTTGCTGCTTCGGCGGCAGTGGCTTCTGCGATGGCCTCAGCCACTGTGATGTTCGGTCTATTTAGCAGTTTACTCTGAAGTGTAGCATCCTTCAACCCGAGGACCACACGGTCCCTCATAGCCTCGTCCATGTTCTGGAACTCGCAGGCTCCTCCACTGTGTCTCAGGGCTGCTACAAAATCTCCAACAGTCTCATCTTCTTTTTGGTCTCTTTTGTAGAACTCATGCCTTTTTATCAAGTTGGAGACCACAAGTGCATAATGTGCTCGGAGTATTCTGTTCAGCTCGGGCCAAGTCATCTGTTTAATGTCTCTTGGTTTGGCTAGTGCCTTTGCCATTTTAAAAACAGCTGGTCCGCAGTGTGTAAGGAAGACAGCCCTCTTCCTTTGGTCAGATATCTCCTGTAGTTCATTGCTTTCTAAAAAGATTAGAAAGCGATCAATATACGACTCCCAATCCTCCTCATCAGCGTTGAATGGTGTGTGCGGCACGTTGTTACCGGCCATCTCTTTTGCTCAGTTCTGATTGCCGCATGCTTCGGTCTCGCTCTTCTGCGATGATCCCACCCTCGTTGCCAGTGTTCTGTTCGGAAATAAATTGCATGAGACCGGGTTCCAACAACTCCTTTATTTTAACAAGTAAGGCAATGGTAATGGAACAACAGCCCAAGCCGCGGCAGTCCTTCTTATAGCGGCTTGCTTGTGGCTTGTGGCCAATGACAGTACTTTGAGTGTTCCCGCCATTAGGCGGGCCAATCAGATTGGTTCTCTAATAGCCAATCCAAGAACGGCCTTCTCGGCCAATCAGATTAAGGCACTTGGAGCCTACCAAGTTCCATACACAACAGATTCTGTGCATCAGATGAAACTGGATATGTAGCATCTTCTAGTGGTCATCAATGTAAAAACACCCCACATAATATACACAGTAGAAAAATAGGCAACTTCCCACCACTACTAAATTTTTTACATATGGGTATACCATAATATAACACCCATTTTGCTGACATTCTCTGAGAGTTTAAGAGAAGGTGGATTATATATACCACTCTGATAGTTTTCAGATTGCAGATTGGTCTCTGGGGAGGAAAAGTGAGGTGGTCAGTTTGGTTTTTATAATCATGGGAAGCCTCCCTCTCTGAGAATAAAATATTTTGTGGGATATTAAAAGGGGCAGAATATTTTATTTCCTCAAAGAAGAAGTGGAGAAAAAAATCTTAACAAAGGCAGAATGCAACTCCAATCTTCCTGTCAGAGGAAAACAGCCTTAAGCTGAAAAGACTATTTTTTTGGAATGGATATTTTGTACCTATTAAAAAAGACTAGGCCAATCTATTCATAAACAAAACACCTTCAGCCACAAGCTCCGACTGGAGCTGGAGCTGATGGGATTAAGAATTTACATGCCCGCATCCAAATCCAAAGGACAGGACTGGACCTTTAGGACATACCCAGTAATACCATAGGATTTACCTACCACCATTAAAAATAGCAAAAGACACAAGGCTCATTACATTGCACAACCCACTGGAGCATCTCAAATACCAAACCCTATAAAGAGCCATCTACTCACTCAGCCATTTTGTCAGACACCCCAGAAACATGCTGCTGTTACTAGAAGCCAAATAAATAGAGACCTTCTTGTAGCCATCCCCTATTTTATTTCCAGTTTCTTTCTTCTGGCTTGGAATCATGCTGGATTTTTCTTCCCACATAACAAAGCACACCTTTTGACAAAAAGATCAGAAGAAAAGAGCAGAGAGGGTCAGGGACAGAGAAACAAGACCTGGAGAAATTTCACCTCAAATGATGAGTGAAATGGATAATCAAAATATAGGAAACATGCAAAAACTCATTAGATAAATTTGTTCTCCTAAAATGAATGGAACTCAACAAGGGCTGCCTTTGAAGAGAAAGAATACTGTAGAGGAAATAGAGGAGATGAGGGAATAGAGAACGGGAAAGAGAAGGAGGTAAAGAAGGAGAAGATAAGGAAGAAGAGAAAGAAATAAGAAGAAATGGAAAGTGAAGATGGAATAGAAGGAAAAAGGAGAAGACAGAGAAAGAGAAGGAGAAGGAAAAGAAAGAAACAAGATGAAAGTGAAAGAGAATAAGGAGAAGATAAAGGAGGAGGAGGTGGTACTAGTAAAGGAGAAAATAAAGCAGGAGCAGAAGAAATCAGATCAGCTGAAGGAAAAGAAGTCAAATAAGGAGAAGAAAGAAAAGTGAGAAAAGAAGGAGATGAGGAAAAAGAGGAAAACACATCCTCAACTCTTGTCAATAAGACCCGAGTTCAATCTTAGTATTTCACTCCAGATTGGCAAAGCTCTCCTGTTATAGGAAAGAAAGTGGATTATGACTCCAAAGTGACAGATTATCCTCACTGAGTATCGATGAGTCTCTTTCAACTCTGTTTCTGGCCAGAAGCCCAGATGGATTATTCACAGTGTACACTTTGATCCCGTGGAACAGCGAGTCGGGCGTCAGGCCACCCTTCTGCCAACCAGCTAAAAAACTTTCAGCAACTTGAGGACAGAACAAAACGTCCACAACATCATTAGCAGCTAAGCAGCCTGGCTCCAGTTCTTTGCGGCCCCCCAAAGTGCCAAGAGCAAGGAGTCATTTGTTAAAGCAAAGGGGAAGGGAGGAGATGGAGGAAAGGAAGGAAGGAGGGAGGGAGGAGGGAAGGAGAAGGATGGAGGGAAGGAAGAAGGAAGGACAGAAGGAAGGAAGGCTCCTATTTTCTGTGAAAAGATTAAAACTTCTAAGAAAGGGTACCTCTATTCATATCATTATTTTTGCATTGAACATAATTTAAATCTTTCCAAGGGGAGCCTTTAAAATGAAAATGGTTGCAGATTTTCTTGTACTAACTTCTGTTGAGGAATATTGATTGGCTGGTTGGTTGGTTGGTTATGTACCACAAAATTATTTTTCATTCCATTATCACATATATAATTTTTTCTTCTTTATGATCTACCGTTTCTAGTAGCGTTGAAGGGAAAGGGGGCACTTTTTGGGTGGAAGTAGAATCTCAAAAGAAAGGACTCAGATTCAAGGTACAGATACATGAAATAGAAGCTGACATGCTTCTGCTGAATCCTTAATTTGCATTAGAGTAGTAGAGTTAAATGGAGTCACAAGCCAACTTTCCTGAGGAACTAAAACTCACAGTCTCCTGATGATTGTGCTAGAGTCATCCAGCTGGCTTTTATGGCTTAGGTGGGATTCTTCTTCTCTTGTGTCACTACACTTTTCCCAGCCACTGTAGAACACTGTTGGTGTAGGTTGGTGTAGCGTGGTAGAAGGATTCGCAGGTAAACAGATACCTGACAGGGGCCGCGACCTGAACGCTCCTTCTATGGCCCCCAAGGTGGGATTAGAACTCCTAGTATCCTACTGATTGACCCAAACACACCCAGCTAACTTTCGTGCCTAAGGCAGGTCTAGAATTCAGTCTCCTGATTTCTAGCTTGTTGCCTTAATCATTACAGCAAATTACACCAAATTCCTCATTCCTGGTAAGGAGTTTTTATCAGAGAATTTTATCAGCTGCCCTTGCACTGGGTTACAGCCAGAGGTGGAATTCAGCAGGTTTTGACCAGTTCTGGAGAACCAGAAATGGAAATTTTGAGTAGTTAGGAGAACCAACAAATCCCGCCACTGACTGGCCCCACCCCCATCTATTCTCCGCCCCCCATTGAGTCCCAGGTGATTGGCTGGGTCTTCTTTGGTTGCCCTGCACAGGAGAAGGGAGCTGGAAAGCAGGTCAGTGGGGTAGGGAGAGAATGGGGATTTTGTAGTAATCTTCCCCCAGGAGTGGGGAGGGAATGGGGATTTTGAGGTATCCTTCCTTTGCCACGCCCACCAAGCTATGCCCACAGAACCAGTAGTAAAAAATGTTGAATCCTACCATTGGTTACAACCCAAATTAACCTCTTTTTCATGCCTGCATTCTAATGCCATTCTAAGGTACAACCTACTCAGTGATACCACTGCACATGCTCAGATGCTGCAAAGGGATATTGTCATGGTGTGTGGGGATGACTTCAGGTGATTGGGGGAAGAAATGCTATGTAGAAGATGATCTGATAAGAGAGCATAGCCCACAGCTGCACAGTGGACTAAGCAAAAAGGTCAGCAGGCACCCTCCTTAAGATATTGGGATGTAAATGTGACAGTGGGAGAATTGTACTTTCAGGCTTGCTAGATATAGCTTTGCAAAAGCTAGAGCAATTACTTTGCAGGTAGTCCTCGACTTACGACCAATTGACCCCAAATTTGTGTTCCTAAGTGACCTATTTGTTAAGTGAATTTTGCCCCATTTTATGAACTTTCTTGCCATAATTAAGGGAAACACTGCACTTGTTAAATTGGTATCAAGGCTTTTAAGCCCATGTCACACTGAACCAACGGATGCAAAGAGGATGTAAAATGGACAAAAAACCTTGCCATCCGTTCGAAAACGTGATGTACTCACTGCCTCCGTTTAGCTTCCTCTCTATCCGTGCAGCATCCGTTTATTGATGTTTCATCCGCTCCAAAAGTTTTGGGCTGCCCAAAAATTTTGCGCAGAAAATGTATTCAGTTTGTCCATTCCGCATCCGCTACGCTCCTGCTACGCATCCGCTACGCTCCTGCTACGCATCCGCTACGCTCCTGCTACGCATCTGCTACGCATCCGCTATATCCGCTAGGCATCCACTACGCATCTGTGTAACTCGCATCCGCCCAGATGCAGGGAGGAAGCGGAACGGACGCAGAACGGATGCAGAACGGATGCAGCACGGAAACAAAGCGCTTAAAGCGGAAAAAATGTTCGCAGAGGGGACCTATCACAGATATTAAGGATGCCTAGAGGATGCCTAGAGGATGCCTAGAGGATGCAAAGGGACACCTTCACTGCCTATATAAAGGGGGAGCAACACGTCTGCAACTCACTTTCAGACCAGCAGCCCACTTGAGCAGACCTCTGCAGCCTTCATCTGACTCTTCCTTTTCCACAGCATCCAGTCATGTCCACCGTGGATCGTACCACAGTCCTTTTGGCAGCCACCATCCTTCTGCAACAGTGCGAAGCCATCTACAGGCTCTGTGAACTCTACTACGGGAAGAAAAAGAGGCAGCCAAGAAGCATCTGGGTCCGAAGATGGATCGCCAGAAGAGCAGAGTATGGACTGTACAACAAGCTGATGGTGGAGCTCAGGAACGAAGACACTCGGGCATTCCAGAACTTCATGAGGATGTCTCCAGCCATGTTTGACGAAGTTGTGCAGTGGCTGACACCCAGGTTGACCAAGGCAAACACCAACTTCCGGCCCAGCCTGGAACCTGGGCTCAAGGTGGCACTCACTCTGCGCCACCTGGCCTCAGGGACCACCTACAAAAGCATGCAGTACAGCTGGAGGGTGCCACACAACACCATCAGCATTGTGGTCAGAGAAGTGGTGCAGGCCATCATCGAAGAATACAAGGAGGAGCTCCTCCAGTGCCCCTCCACTGAAGAAGGATGGAAGAAAGTTGCAGACCAGTGGTATCAGAGGTGGAACTTCCCACACACCATTGGAGCCATAGATGGCAAGCACGTGGCCTGCAAAGCGCCAGCCAAGTCGGGGTCCACTTATTTCAACTACAAGGGCTTCTTCAGCATCGTCCTCTTCGCCATGGTCGATGCTGACTACAAGTTTATGTACATTGATGCTTCAGGCTACGGCTCATCTTCAGATGCCCAGGTATACAACGCCAGTCACCTCAAGGAGGGGCTGGAACGCAACCTCATCGTGGGCTTCCCAGATCCAGACCCCCTGCCCAATGACACGCAAGATGTGCCCTACTTCATCGTGGGGGATGATGCCTTCTCCCTCAGAACCTACCTCATGAAGCCCTACACCTCCAGAATCCTCACCCGTGAAGAGAGGATCTTCAACTACAGGCTGTCCAGGGCAAGGCGGGTGGTGGAGAATGCCTTTGGCATCCTGGCCAACAGGTTCAGGTACTTCTCACCACCATGCAACATCGCCCAGAGACCGTGAGGAGGATCGTGGAAGCTTTCTGCATCCTGCACAATCTCATGTGCACCCGCTACCCAGTCTTCCAGAACAGGCTTGTGGACCATCAACAAGGCAATGGGGACATGGAGCCTGGTGAATGGAGGCAAGGGCGAAACCTAATCGACACTCAGGATGTGCAAGGCCACAACAGAGCCTCACAGGAAGGGAAGAAGCAGCGCAACCTCCTGAAACACTGGTGCAACTGCCCAGCTGGAGCAGTGGAATGGCAAGACAGGATGGTAGATGCTTAATGGATGCTTCCTTCAGCCTGTCTCATCACACTCATGAGATTGGGCCATTTATGTTGGGTGGCCCTACAATGAACAGGGCATTTAATAAAGAGTTGTGTTTGTGTTGACATGTGTGGATGATTGATTACATTATTATTGATAATAAAGGGCCATAGGTGTGGCACCTGGGAGGGTGGACCATACAGTCCCACTATGCTTGCACTGGAGGTTTATCTATCCCACAGCTATTACCCATCCCACAGGTATCTCTGCCCATCCCACAGCTATCTTAACCCATCCCAAAGGTATCCCTGCCCATCCCACAGCTATCTTAACCCATCCCACAAGCATGCAAAGGCTTGAACCATTTCTAAAAGTTTCCACCAAGACTTTATTGAAAAAAAGAAATGAAGCAAGTGTGTGAATCAAAGATAAACTTTATTGAACAACAAACTGTAAAAAAAAAAAGATCCAAGTCAAGTGTCCAAAAAAAGTCCACAGGTAGCCAGCTACCCAGTCTCTGGCACTCTTCTTGGTCACTCGGAGGTGTGCCCAGTTTCAGGGGTGAAGGGTCCAGGTGCTGTGGTGGTGGGTGGTGCTGGAGTGCCTGGCCCTGAGAGGACAACAGGGGATGGTGTGTTGAGGAAGGTGTCAGACAGCTGGCTCAGCCCCATGATGCTGAGAGGTCCTTCCTCCATGCCATGGGGTGTCAGCCCCAGTTCTGATGAGAGATGTACTGAGGCCAGGCTTGGCTGTGTGATGGAGGAAGGAGCAGTGTCGGGGGCTGTCTGCTCTGCAGCTGGGTGAGGACTGTCGTGGGTGGCATCATTGGCATGGGTGGCATCATTGTCGTGGGTGGCATCAGTGGCATCAGTGGAACCGGTGGCAACGGTGTCGCCCGATGACTCTGTGCCTGGACTGGGAAGGGCTGCTGCCTGTGCTATTGAACCTCCTGGTAGCCGTAGCCCTGGTAGGTGAGGGGCTGTGGGAAACCTTGGAATGGGAGGGACATCACCTGGGGTGGAGGAGCAGACCTGGACTGGGTGGGAGCAGGTTCCTCTGGATCTGGAGGGTTGTGAAGCAGCTCTGTGATCTGGTCCTTCACCAGCTGGTACTGTGGATCTGCCATTTCCTTGAGGGTCTGGTTGACATAGGTGAGGAAGGGCTCGCGGTTGGAGGAGGAGGAGTCGGTGTGAACCAGCTGAGAGAGGAGATCTATGCTGGTGCGGATGGTGTCCCTGATCTCCAGCAGGACAGTGTGGCTCTGCCCCTCCTGCTGTCTGGCTCTCAGCCTTTCTGCGGAGGCGGAGCTGGGTGGTGGTGGATATGGCTAGGACTGCGGTGGACTCGATGTCTCCTTTCTTCCACTGCACCAGGGAGTCCTCTACGCACTCCACCACGTTTACCACACTTGTCCGCGGGTTCTCCGCCGTGGAACGCTCCACAGAAACCTGCCTGGAGACAGGGACTGACTCTCGGCCCGAAGAGGACTGGCTGTCAGCAGGCTGCCAGAGAGACAGGGTAGTGAGAGGGGCTGCTGGTGCTCCTCGGTGGCGGATCTCACCCTCCAGGAAGCTGCACCTGGCCATGATGTAGGTCTCTCTGTCTGTCAGCTTCACAGTGGCCTGGCCAGATTTCTTCAGGTGCAGCTTCCCGTACCAGATGTGCATGTGCTTCCACCAGCCGAGGAGCACCTCCGAAGTGTAACCCATACTCTCTGCCCTCTCTCTCCAAGCAGCCTGCTTCCGCTTGGTGTCCCTGTACAGCTGGTGTCCCTTCCGCCATAGATAGTCGTTCTCTCTCAGCCACTCCAGCACCTTATCCTCGTGCGCCTCCTCAATAAAGTACTGCCTCCTCTCCCATTGCGCGCATGCCTCTTCCTCCCTTTGGCAGGACCAGATGGGCCCTCATCAGAGGGGCTCCCAGGTAGTAGGGGCTGCTCCTCCACACCAGCAGCAGCAGCAGGATCATCATCATCATCATCATCATCATCATCATCATCATCATCCTCACCAGCAGGATCATAATCATCAGCAGCAGCAGCAGCACCAGCACCAGCACCAGCACCAGCAGCAGGATCATCATCAGCAGCAGCAGCAGCGGCGGCAGCAACAGCAAGATCAGCAGCAGCAGGACGAACAGGACCAGGATCAGTAGCAGGAGAGTAAGCACCAGCGGGGCCAGCAAGTCCAGGAGCATGAGCAGGAACAGGAACACAAGCAGGACGAGCAGGACGAGCAAGACCAGGAGCACGAGCAGGATGAGCAAGTCCAGGAGCACGAGCAGGACGAGCAGGACCTGGAGCAGCTTCAACAGAGTAACCACCAGCAGAAGCACCAACCCCAGGAGCAGCTTCAGCAGAAGCCGCAGCAGAAGAGTCAGGAGCAGGGGCTGGGAGGTTGGCCCTGTCCCTCTTGCCAGGGATGGCTGTAGGCTGCTGAGGCTTTCGCTTCCTCCCCATGGTTGTGGGGTTGCTGGCTGGCATGGAGGCTGGCAGGCACCAAGGCTGGCAGGAAGGCTGGCAGGAAGCCAGGCACGAAGGCTGGCAGGCAGGCACCAAGGCTGGCAGGAAGCCTGGCAGGTAGGCTGGCAGGAAGCCTGGCAGGAAGGCAGGCAGGCAGGCAGGCACCAAGGTTGGCTGGAAGGCAGGCTGGCAGGAAGGCTGGCAGGCAGGCATGCAGGCAGGGCAGGCAAGGAACTCGAAGTGTCCAGCAGCAGATCTTTCCTCGGAATGCTGGCCACGTGCGAGCTGCTTCCCTTTATATCCGGGGGGCTTATGCAATGCTTCCCCCCCACATGCGCAATTAACGCTTGGCATCCATTCCGCTTCCGCTGTGCATCTGCTAGGCTTCCGCTGTGCATCTGCTAGGCTTCCGCTCTGCATCCACTTCATCCGCTGTGCATCCGCTGTGCATCTGCTTCATCCGTTCGGTGTCTGCTCTGCATCCGCTCTTTCCGTTCCACGTCTGCTTTGCAGAGGCCCCCCGGAATCCCTGCGGATGTGCCATCCGCTCCCATCCGCTCCCATCCGTTGGGCTTCCGTTCCGCATCTGCTTTGCATCCGCCCTGCGTCCTCCCCCCGTCCATGTTATCTGCTCCAGTTATGCAAATGTTTGCCCCTTTTGAGAGCGGATAACAATGGATGGAACATTTTGCTCGTCCGTTGTGTCCTTTTTGCATCCATTGGCCAGTGTGACATGGGCTTTAAGTGAATCTGGGTTCCCCTTTGATTTGTTTTCAGAAGGTCGCAAAAGTTGATCACACGACCTTAGGATGCTGCAACTGTCATATATATGAATCAGTTGCCAAACACCTGAATTTTGATCTTGTGACTATGGAGATGCTAAAACTGCTGTCAGTGTGAAAATCGGTTATATTACTTTTTTCAATTCAGTCACTAAATCTGGTTGGGTTTCCTGTTTAGTCTACCAGTAAGTTTAACACATATATTGATTCATATTTGTTTGCAAAAAAACCCCAGAACAATTAACCAGACTGGATTGTTTCCCATCAGTAATTCCCAATTCTCAACTGAGGGCAAACCTGATCGAAACTTTTTTTTTTTTTTTTGCTTATAAGCAACAATCCTTACAACAATGTGTATTTATTTTCTCATTTATTCAGCTACTGTCTGTTGGGATTTTTTAAAAATCAAATTCTGAAAGTCAAGTTATTTCAACAGATTTCTCTGGCTGAACACAGATATCCATGCACAACTGATTCACGAACCCGGTAAACCAAATGCCCCAAACTAGGAAAACCTCCATTTTGCTTTGGGTTGCAAAATGTAGATGTTCTGCTTGAAAACCAGCTGTCTCTATTTCTAAAAATTCCTTGCCTCTTGGCTGCAGAATTTCAATAAACAAACAAAATTTGAGGGAATTGCTTGGCAACGGTGTGTTCTGTTCACCCAGTCATGTCTATGAATAACTGCATCTCTTAGTCAGCAGAATTAAAGGGGCAGGGGGGAGTATCCAGGCTATGAAATGTGTGGTTGGGCTCATTGATGCAATACGCAGCCTCTCCTTCTCCAGACACCTTGATATTATGAGACATGCACGATTAAATTAAAGATCAGATAATACTAGTTTTCCGACAATCAGGAATCTTTGCAAACCAATGTTTAGAAGGTTTGCCCAATTATTTGAGAGGTGTGTTCATTGCCAACAGTGAGGAATTCAGACCAAGCCTTCTAATTTCTTTCTCTCTCTTTCTCCTAAAAATAGCTTTGCAGGCTATTTTAGTGGCTGGCTACAGAATGAAGGAATCCTTTGATTGTTAGTGCCCAATGTACATTTCTAACAGGGCAGTTTATAAAGTCAGAAAATAAACTATAACCCATTGAGCTCACTTGGCAATGTTTCAGAGAGCAGCAGAGCAGAGGTGGGATTCAGCAGGTTCTGACCAGTTCTGGAGAACTGGTAGCGGAAATTTTGAGTAGTTCGGAGAACCAGAAAATCCCACCTCTGACTGGTCCCACCCCCATCTATTCTCTGCCTCCTGAGTCTCAGCTGATTGGCTGGGTCTTCTTTGGTTGCCCTGCACAGGAGAATAGAGCTGGAAAGCAGGTTAGTAGGATGGGGAGGGAATGGGGATTTTGCAGTATGCTTCCCCTGCCATGCCCACCAAGCCACACCCACCAAGCCACACCCACAGAACCAATAGTAAAATTTTTTGAATCCTATCACTGCAGGAGAGAGTGGATTTGGAAGACCTGAGAAAATACTGTACCATTTCAATGACCCCATAATATACACAAAGGTGGAAAGATGCACTAATTCCCACAATGTAGGAAAGGATGGTGAAATCAATGGAGTTGTTTTAATTAAAAAGAACTTATTTAGTTTTGTTTCTGTTTGGAAGCCACTTCCAGACTTTATGCACAAAACTGTGAAAAAAATGAGACTTTGACTTAGGTTTGGATGACTGATATGACTTTGGTGTTGTGGAAATTGTTCTGTATGGAACTTGGTAGGTTTCAAGTTTCCCCTTCTGATTGGCCAAAAAGGCCACTTGTGGATTGGTTATTTAAGAACCAATCTGGTAAGCCCGCCAAACGGCGGGAACAGTCAAAACAGTGTCATTGGCCACAAGCCGCAGGCAAGCCGCTATAAAAAGGGCTGCCGCGGCTTGGGCTCTTGTCCTGTATTCTATTGTCTTGCGAGTTAAATAAAATAGTTGTTGTTTGAAACCTGGTCTCACGCGCTTCTTTCCGGATGGAGCACTGGCGCCGATGGTGGGATTGTCGTAGAAGGGTGAGACCGAAGCACACGGCGATCTGAACCGAGTGAGAGATGGCCGGTAACAACGCGTCGCCCGCACCATTCAATCCTGATGAGGAGGATTGAGAATCCTATATCAATTGCTTTCTTATGTTTTTAGAAGCAACAAAATGGAGGAAATCTTGGACCAAAGAAAGAGGGCTGTCTTCCATACACACTGCGGACTGGCCGTTTTTAAAATGGCGAAGGTGCTGGCGAAACCCAGAGATGTCAAACAGATGACTTGGTCCGACCTGAACAGAAGGCTCCCAGCACACTACACATCAGTGGTCTCGAACTTAATAAAAAGGCATAAATTCTATAAGAGGGACCAGAAGGAAGGTGAAACGGTCGGAGATTTTGTAGCAGCTTTGAGACACTTCGGAGGAGCCTGCAAGTTCCAGAACATGGACGAAGCCATGAGGGACCATGTGGTCCTTGGTCTGAAGGACACTACCCTTCAGAGCAAACTCCTGAACAGGCCAAACATAACTGTGGCTGAGGCCATTGCAGAGGCAACCACTACCGAAGCAGCAAAGAAGTCAGCAGCCACCATGCATCAAATGAACGCAATTCCAGAGCTGCCAACCCAAATCAAAGAAAAGAAGGCAGAGGAAGGAAAGAAACAGTCCTCAGCGACAGCCCACTATGAAAACACTGAATCCCAGAGTGATACCAAGGACGAAGATGAAGATGTCCATAGACTCCTTTCAGATAGGAAACGGCGCGAAAAGAGGAGAAATTGGCGGGAGTTTCAATGTACGGGTTGCAGAGGCATCCATCCACGAGCTGAATGCAGGTTCCTCGACACAATATGCAGGGCTTGTAATAAAAGGGGGCACATCGAAAGGGTCTGCCACAACAAAAAGAGCTATAGTCCAAAAAGATGCGGCAACACCCACTCCAGACATGAAGAAAGACAAGCTGGCAGCAGATGGAACTGTAGCAAAAGAACCGGTGACAGGGAAGAAATGCATCAGACAGTCACCATCAGCAATGCCAGGGCGGGAAATGGGAAGAAGGTTCAGATAGAGGTGAGCATCAAAGGGAGGCCCTGCGAGATGGGAGTCAACTCAGGGTCGTTCCTATCCATGGTATCCTGGAATACCATCCAGCGCCTGATATCAAACATTAAACAGAGAGAACTACAGAAACAAAGACTGGTTTTAAAAAACTACCAGGGAAATTGAATTCCGGTAGTAGGCTTTGGACATTTCCTCGTCAAATTTAAGAACTACGCCGAAATCTTGCCTCCGACCATCATCGACCGCGACCGCCCTAGCCTATTAGGGATCGAATGGTTTGCGCCCCTGGGAATCGGGATGACTGGGATCAACCGCATTGCTACAACCAACTGGGAGGAGAGCCTGCTCCAAGAATTCCAAGATGTTTTTGATGGGACTCTAGGCAAGTACAAGGGGACCCCAATTTCATTTAGCCTAGACCCAAAAATAGTCCCCATCCGTTTAAAGGCCAGATGCGTCCCGTTCGCGTTAAAACCAAAAATTGACGAACAATTGAACAAATTGATAGCTCAAGGGGTTTAAGAGCCAATCAACCATGCCAGGTGTCAAGCCAGCTATCATCACACTGGTGAAGCCAGATGGGTCATTGCAAATCTGCGGAGATATAAGGCAACCCTAAACCATGCGCTCCAACAAAGCACATACCCAGTACCGCGAGTGCAGCATTTACTGCACTTGCTAGGGGGAGGACAATTTTTGTGAAGCTTGATCTTGCACAGGCGTATCAACAACTGCCCGTTGACCCCACATAGAGGGGCATTCAAGTGTAACCGTCTCCAATTTTGCGTCAGCGTTGCCCCAGGCGTTTTCCAAAGCCTCATGGAACGCCTGCTAAACGGAATCAAAGGTGTCGTCCCTTACTTTGACGATGTATTGGTCTCAGCAAAAAACGCCAACCAGTTAGAGACCAGATTAAGAGAAGTCTTAACAAGATTTAGAAAAGCAGGCCTCAAAATAAAAAGAGAGAAATGTGAATTAGCCACCAACCAGGTCGAGTTTTGGGGCTATTTAATAGATGAACAAGGCATTCACCCCACCGAAAAAAAAGTGAAGGCTATCAAAGACGCTCCTAGATCCAGGAACAAAACTGACCTTCAAGCATCCTTAGGCCTCATAAATTTTTACAACGTGTTCCTGCCCCATAAGGCAACAATAGCAGAACCCCTACATCGACTGCTAGATAAAAAAAACTTGGACATGGGGCCACTGGGAACAGAAAGTTTTCCAGGGTATTCAAGATATATTAACATCCAACACCATTCTTATCCAGTATAGCAATACCCTGCCCTTGACGGTCACCTGTGATGCATTGCCTTTTGGGATCGGTGCCATCCTGAGCCACAAGCTACCAGATGGCAGAGAGGCACTGGTCGCCTTTTACTCCAAGACGCTCTCCAAGTCGGAATGCAATTACAGCCAACTCAATAGAGAAGCCCTCGCAATCATCGCCAGAGTCAAAAGGTTCCATGAATACCTTTATGGTAGAACTTTTTCAATAATAACCGATCACAAGCCCCTTCTTGGAATCCTGGCAGGCAACAAGCCAACCCCAAACATTCTGTCACCTAGAATGACGAGGTGGTCTGAATTCCTCACTGCCTATTCCTACATGCTGATTCATCGACCCAGCAAAGCCATCACACACACCGACGCCCTGAGCCGTTCCCCACTGCCCATCACAGAAGACGACCCTGCTCCAACTACCTCCATACTTCAGCTTGAGACCTGCCTGGACCTACCACAAACTGCGGTGGATGTCATGAGAGCCACCGCAAAAGACCCTTTGACAACGCGCATATTAAATTGGGGAGGTAAAGGCTGACATGGGCTGCCTGATGTACTGGTTTTGGATAATGGCCCCCAATTTACAGCATTACAATTTGAACAGTATCTGGCTACCCAGGGTATCCAACATGCCTTAACTGTGCCGGCCCATCTGGCTGCGAATGGCAAGACTGAATGTACGGTTCAGTACACTAAGGAGGGCCTAAATAGAATGGACAAGGGGGACATACAAGACAAACTGAACCGCCTACTAACCTTGCAGCATATTACCCCTAACAGCACAACCAACAAAAGCCCAGCAGAATTCCTAATGGGTAGGAAACTATGTTCCTACCTGGACAGATTGCACCCCACTTACACCTGGGATAAACCCCCCGATTCCTCCAGCAAATACCGTATGTTTGAAATCGGCAACCTGGTCTATGCCAAAAACCTTACCAGGGACCCATTGTGGCTTCCAGGCATGATCACCCAAATTACAGGCCCCCGGTCTTACCGACTACTCTTAGACGACAATAGGGAATGGAAGCGGCACATAGACCAGCTTCGTTCCTGCAACCTCGAACGAAAAAACACTATAGAAACAAAAATAAATATCGACCAAAAAACAACCATGGAGGGGGGGAGAAATACAAAATAATAAAAAAAGGAGAGATGAACCTCCCGTAACAAGACAACAAACATTACAAAAAGACAATCTAACTAAACAACAAGAGCACTCACGGTTAGATGAACCCCAAGTAAGAAGTCCGGGAGCAGGAGAGTGAAGCAAGGCCTTCCTGGAAGGAGGCAGCCAGGCCAGCTCAACCAACCCGGTCAAACCAGGAGGGAGCGGCGGAGCCATCTCAACTGTCCCAAGAAACTCAGGCGGGAGCGGCAAGGCTGACTCACCCTTCCAGGAGGTCCCATGGAGAAGGACCAGAGAAACAGCAATCTCGTCCGAACTGCTTAAAGACCACACCGAGACTGAGCTGCGCAAGTCAACCAGGACTCGAAAACCCCACCTATCTGCGTGACTACGTAACGCATGTTGGACTGAACTAAAGGGGGAGGGGTGTTCTGTATGGAACTTGGTAGATTCCAAGTTCCTCTTTCTGATTGGCCGAAAAGGCCACTCACAGATTGGTTATTTACGAACCAATCTGGGAAGCCCACCAAACGGCGGGAACAGTCAAAACAGTGTCATTGGCCACAAGCCGCAGGCAAGCCGCTATAAGAAGGGCTGCTGCGGCTTGGACTCTTGTTCTGTATTCTATTGCCTTGCGAGTTAAATAAGATAGTTGTTGTTTGGAACCTGGTCTCATGCGCTTCTTTCCAGATGGAACAGAAATGACTTGAAATATTTAGAAACATAAAGCAAAAGCTTGAACTTGTCGATATTTTTGCATTTGAAAACAGAGGCCATCACATTTTTCTCTCTCTTTTTTTCTTTCTGTGCCCCTCTTCTTTCTTCTTTAAGTTTCCTAACTTTTGTTTCTATTTGCATATTATCTTATAATAAACTTTAATACCATTTAATACCATGAAGATACCATTGAAGAAAAAGAAAAACTTACAATGCATACATGAACATGGATTTAAAAAAAAAACAAAACACAATTTCAATAATACCATGGTGGCCACCAGCCTTGACTGTATCTGATGGACATCCCTGAATCCCACAGCCTGGGAAAGCCAGATAACAGGCATTCAGGATCAAATGTTGCTATGTCCAGGAACCATTCCTAATTCTCCAGAGCTATATCCCTGTCTCGAAGGCAGAGTAATAACTGAACAGATCTTCATTGTATCATTCATTGTATCATTGTATGATACCCAAACAAATGGGTGTCCAATCTTTTCTCAAAATTCTCCAGGGACAGTGCAGCCACAACTCCAGAAGACAAAGTGTACCCTTGATTAATTGTTCTCATTATGAGGAATTTTCTCCTTAGTTCTAGATTGGATCTCTCTTTAATGAGTTTCAACCTATTACTTCTTGTTCGGCCCTCTGGTGCTTTGGGGAAGAATCAACACCTTCCCTCCTTTCCTTGTGACAAAGTACAGGAAGATAGCTGTCATGTCAACCCTAATCCTTCATTTTGGCTAAATATACCTAATTCGTTAGCCATTCATTGTCCTGTTTAGCCTCCAGACCTGTTATCCTCTTTGTTGCTTTTGTTCCTGCTAATGATCCTCTAAATGCTCAATTTAGAGTAGTTCTTTTACTGGCCATTTAAAGTGACAAGGTTACTGAAAAAAGTGACTTATGGCAGTTTTTCACACTTACGACCCTTGCTGAATCCCCATGGTCATGTGATCAAAATTCGGACATTTGGCAACTGACATGTATTTATGACGGTTGCAATGTCCCAGGTTCATGGGATCACTTTTTAAGAACTTCTGACAAGCAAAGTCAATGTGGAAGCCACTTAATAACCATACTAACTTTACAAATGCAGTGGTTCACAAAACAACTTACTTTGGCAAGGAAGATCATAAAACTAAGCAAAATTCATTTAGCATAGGTTTCATTTAGCAGGAGAAATGTTGGGCTCAATTGAAGTCGTAAGTCGAGGACTATCTATAACAGACTGTTCTTCCCAAGTCTGGCCCACTTAACCTACCTTGGACTGCCATTTTCAAAATCTTAAAGGCCTCTTGACCCCAAATCAAACAAAAAAGGCTGAACTGTGCTTAGAGAGCTTTCAATCCTTTTCTAAGACTGAGCATAACTCAAGGACTACCTCATTCTTGGGTGTGCAAGAACAAACCCAGTCTGATCAATATGAAAAAGGGTTAAAAGATAGGTGACCTGCAACTGCAAGAATTCCCCTGGCTGGCTTGGGAATTCTGGGAGTTGAAGTCCACCCATCTCAAAGTTGCCAGGGTTGAGAACCCAGCTTTGGGCAACCATGGTTGGCAAAGAAAGAGAAACACAGCTTAATTTTTTTTCCCCATGTGTGGCTTAAAAGTGGATTTGTACAAAACGAGAGGCATTTCAATACAATCTATTGATTTTTGAAGCTTGAGGGGATAGACTTCAAATATTTTGGATCCAAAATAAAGATAGTTCTCAACTTACAAAAACAATTGAGCTCAAAATTTATGTTGCTAAGTGAGGCATGTGTTACATGACTTTCTCCCCATTTTATGTCATTTCTTGCCACAGTTGTTAAGTGAATCACTGTAATTATTAAGTTAGTAACATGTTTGTTAAGTGAATCAGGCTTCCCCATTGGTCGCAAAAGGAGATCACATGAACTCCCCAGGGACACTGCAACCATCATAAATATGAGCTCGTTGCCAAGCTTCTGGATTTTGATCATGTGCCCATGTGGATGCTGCAATGGTCATAATGGGGCAAATGGTCATAAGTCACTTTTTTCAGTGCCATTGTAAAGCCCATGTCACACTGAACCAACGGATGCAAAGAGGATGTAAAACGGACAAAAAACCTTGCCATCTGTTGGTTAACGCGATGTATCCGTTCTGTACTCACTGCCTCCATTTTGCTTCCTCTCTATCCGTCCAGCATCCGTTTATGGACGTTTCATCCGCTCCAAAAGTTTTGGGCTGCCTAAAACTTTTGCACGGAAAATGTATCCAGTTCATCTGTTCTTCATCCGCTACGCATCCGCTACGCATCCGTTATGCATCTGTTACACATCCACTATATCCGCTAGACATCCGTTCTGCATCCGGACGCAGGGAGGAAGCAGAATGGACGCGGAACGGATGCAGAATAGATGCCTAGTGGATGCAGCATGGAAACAAAGTGCTTAAAATGGAAAAAACGTTTGCAGAGGGGACCTATCTCGGATATTAAGGATGTCTAGAGGATGCCTAGAGGATGCCTAGAGGATGCCTAGTGGAAAACCTATACTGCCTATAAAAAGGGGGAGCAACTCCCCTGCATCTCACTTTCAGAACAGCAGCCCAGCGGTGCAGACCTCTGCAGCCTTCATCTGCTTCTTCCTCTTCCACAGCATCCAGTCATGTCCACCGTGGATTGTGACAAAGTCCTTTCGGCAGCCACCATCCTTCTGCAACAGTGCGAAACCATCTACAGGCTCTGTGAACTCTACTACGGGAAGAAAAGGAGGCACCCAAAAAAAGTCTGGGTCCAAAGATGGTTCACAAGAAGAGCAGACGACGAACTGTACAACAAGCTGATGGTGGAGCTCAGGAGCGAAGACCCTCGGGCGTTCCAGAACTTCATGAGGATGCCTCCAGCCATGTTTGATGAAGTTGTGCAGCGCCTGACACCCAGGTTGACCAAGACAAACACCAACTTCCCGCCCAGCCTGGAACCTGGGCTCAAGGTAGCATTCACTCTGTACCACCTGGCCTCAGGGACCACCTACAGGAGCATGCAGTACGGCTGGAGGGTGCCACCCAGCACCATCAGCTTTGTGGTCAGAGAAGTGGTGCAGGCCATCATTGAAGAGTACATGGAGGAGCTCCTCCAGTGCCCCTCCACTGAAGAAGGCTGGAAGAAAGTTGCAGAGCAGTGGTATCAGAAGTGGAACTTCCCCCACACCGTTGGAGTCATAGATGGCAAGCACGTGGCCTGCAAAGCGGCAGCCAAGTCAGGGTCCACTTATTTCAACTACAAGGGCTTCTTCAGCATCATCCTCTTCGCCATGGTTGATGCTGACTACAAGTTTATGTACATCGATGCTTCAGGCAACGGCTCATCTTCAGATGCCCAGGTATACAACGCCAGTCACCTCAAGGAGGGGCTGGAAAGGAACCTCATGGTGGGCTTCCCAGATCCAGACCCGCTGCCCAACGACACACAAGATGTGCCCTACTTCATCGTGGGGGGTGACACCTTCTTCCTCACAACCTACCTCATGAAGCCCTACACCTCCAAATACCTCACCCGTGAAGAGAGGATCTTCAACTACAGGCTGTTCAGGGCAAGACGGGTGGTGGAGAACACCTTTGGCATCCTGGCCAACAGGTTTCAGGTACTTCTCACCAACATGCAGCATAGCCCAGAGACCATGAGGAGGATCGTGGAAGCTTGCTGCATCCTGCACAATCTCATGTGAACCCGCTACCCAGTCTTGCAGAACAGGCTTGTGGACCGTGAACAAGGCAATGGGGACATGGAGGCTGGGGAATGGAGGCAAGGGCAAAACCTGATCGACACTGAGGATGTGCAAGGCCCCAACAGAGCCTCACGTGAGGCGAAGAAGCAGCGCAACCTCCTGAAACACTGGTGCAACTCCCCAGCTGGAGCAGTGGAGTGGCAAGACAGGATGGTAGATGCTTAATAGATGCTTCCTTCAGACTGTCTCATCACACGGATGAGATTGGGCCATGTATGTTGAGTGGCCCTACAATGAACAGGGCATTTAATAAAGAGTTGTGTTTATGTTGACATGTGTGGATGATTGATTATATTGTTATTGATAATAAAGGGCCATAGGTGTGGCACCTGGGAGGGTGGACCATACAGTCCCATTATGCTTGCACTGGAGGTTTATCTATCCCACAGCTATTACCCATCCCACAGCTATCTCAACCCATCCCACAGCTATCTTAACCCATCCCACAAGCATGCAAAGGCTTAAACCATTTCTAAAATTTCCAGCAAGACTTTATTAAAAAAAAGAAATGAAGCAAGTGTGTGAATCAAAAATAGACTTTCTTAACAACAAGCTATAAGACAAAAATGAGTCTCTGGCACTCCTCTTGGTCGCTCAGTCTCAGGGGTGAAGGGTGCAGGTACTGTGGAGGTGGGTGGTGTTGGAGTGCTTGTCATCAGCTCCTCCAGAAGCAGAAGCAGCAGAAGCGCCAGCCCCAGAAGAGCGAGCCCGTGCTGCAGAAGCCCCAACAGAACCAGAGTGAGGGCCAGGGGGCGGGATGGTAGCCCTGTCCCTCTTGCCAGGGCTGGCAGCTGATGGCTGAGGCTTGCTGTGCTTCCGCATGGTTGTGGGGTTGCTGGCTTGCAGGGAGGCTGGCAGGAACCAAGGCTGGCAGCAAGGCTGGCAGGGAGGGAGGCACCAAGGCAGACAGCAAGGCTGGCAGGAAGGCTGGCAGCAAGGCTGGCAGGCAGACATGCAGGCAGGCAGGCAGGCAGGCAAGGCAGTCGATGTGTCCGGCAGCAGGTCTTTCCTCTGAATGGCGACCTGCTTCCGAGCTGCTTCCGTTATATCCATGGGGCTGACGCAATGCATCCTCCCCGCATGCGCAATTAACGCCAGGCATCCGTTAGGCTTCTGCTGTGCATCCGCTGTGCATCCGCTTCATCCGTTCAATGTCCGCTCTGCATCTGCTCTTTCCGTTCCGCGTCCGCTTCGCTGATGCCCCCCGGAAGCCCAGCGGATGCGCCATCCGCTCCCATCTGCTTCCATCCGCTGGGCTTCCGTTCCGCATCCGCTTTGCATCCGCCTGCGTCCTCCCCGCGTCCGTGTTATCCGCTCTGTTTATGCACATTTTTGCCCCTTTTGAGAGCAGATAACAATGGATGGAACATTTTGCTCATACGCTGTGTCCTTTTTGCATCCGTTGGCCAGTGTGACATGGGCTTAACTTCAAGCAGTCACTAAATGAACTGTTGTAAGTCAAGGATTACTTGTACAGGTTTGCCTCTCTGCTCTTGGCCAGAATGCTCCATGGTGTGACTGCTTGATCACTACTGCGTGCATCGTGGGTTTTCGTTTTGCTTTTCAAGCTTCCCTGAAAATGCTGGAAATGATAGAGCAACGCAGAAGTGTCATGATTGTGCAGTCCAGCCTCATGGTCGTATCGGTCTTCTCCCTATGACCTTGGGCATTGCACTGCACTTGTGACGTATTGTCCCAAGGTTTATCTATCACTGTCCTTAATGAGACATGATTGAACTAAGCAATAATGACAGACATCCATAGGAAGCTCCAGCTGTAAACTTCGCTCCATCCATCTGAGGTTTTTGCCAATAGGCAAAATTAAAGAAATACAGATTTAAAAAAACTGTATCAACCCCTTGGAAATCTCAAGGGCACAGCTGATCTGGGTGGAAATATCTATGTCCTGATGCATTTTGAGTTGGGGTTTGCTTGTCTTTTTTCCTGAAAGGATAAGAGCCTGACCACATCCCAACTGAGAAAAATGAATCTACACTTAGACCTTAATGGTGTTGGGAGAAATATGATCCATCTGGTTCAGTTCAAAGCTGGGAGGAAGACACTGGTGACAAACTAGAGGCTGATTGGAAAGAGGGTCCATTTGCATGTTTTTGATTCTGGAGTTGACAGTGATGGGTTTTTATATCTTCTCTTGGGCTTTGAACTTGAGCTTCCTGTACCTGTGCAAGAACATGTATTCTATTGGCTGTTGTCAGACTCCCATGGGGTTATGCAGAAGTCATAGCTGGCTCTATAGGTTGCCCGAGCTAAGTTTGGTTGAAGTTTGCTCTGGGTGATGTAATGTCCTTAGGAAATTGTGCAAGGTAGTGAGCTCTGCTGCTAGATGGTAGCTATCCTTTTTGTCCTGGAGGGTCATGTCTTAATCGCTTCACCCTGGAGCTGAAGAGCTTTTGTTTTGTAGATAGGCTGGTCCAGTCTTTCTCAATGGGTACAGAATATCTGCTAGGGGATGGGAGATTGAGTCTGCTTTTTGTTTTTTAAGAAAAAAACATGTTTCTCTACTCCTTATTTAGAGAAATATAATATTCTGCCTTTTTAATATTCCTCAAAATATTTCATTCTTCCAGGAGGGGGTGTGTGGCTTCCCACAATGGTATATAAACACCACAGTCCACATATACACACAGAGTTTTTGCCTGCTTATCACTGAGAAAGGACTTGTTGGATAGTCCTCGACTTAAAGCAGTTCATTTAGTGATGGTTCAAAATTACAAAGGCACTGAAAAAAATGACTGATGACTGTTTTTCACACTTATGACTGTTGTAGCATCTCCATATTCACATGATTTACATTTGCATGCTTGACAACTGGTTCAAGTTTATGATGGTGGCAGTGTCATGTGATCATCTTTTAAGACCTTTCAACCATCAAATTCAGTGGTGGAAGCCAGATTCACAACAACCTTGTTACTAACTTAACAACTGCAGTGATTCACTTTACAAATTTCTCAGTAAGATAAATTCTGGACTCAGTTGCAGTTGTAAGTCAAGGACTACCTTGTATTGTCACCTGGAAAGAAGAGCTCTCAGTAGCAACTTGATAAACATTTCCCAGTTTGAAAAATCTTCATGCTGCATTTTACAACCTTTCTTGTCACAGTTGTTAAGTGAATCACTGCAATTATTAAGTTAATAGCACAGTTGTTAAGTGAATCTGGCTTTCCCATTTACTTTGTCAGAAGGTCTCAGAAAAGTGATTACGTGGCCCCAGGACATTTGTAATCATCATAAATACGAGTCAGTTGCCAAGCATCTAGATTTTGATCACATGACCACGGGGATACTGCAATGATCATAAGTATGAAAAACAGGTAAAGGTCACTTTTTTCAGTTCTGTTGTAACTTGAATGGTCACTAAATGAACTGTTGTAAGTGGAGGACTACCTGTAACAGTTTGAATCAACTGTTCACAAACTTTCTTCAAAGGCATTTCTTGAATAATCAAGGAATGATGTCTCTGAGACATCTATCATTCTGGTCAGACTTGCACTTAATTTTTGAGATGAAAATTTATGTCAGGGTAACAGGTTAATTACACCATTTCAAATTACATTTAGATGGAGAAATCTTCTGCAAATCCCTCTCTGAGATTATCACTCACTTCAACTACCTAAGGGAGGTAGAATATTTTGGTTTTCCTCACAGGGAAAGCAAATGGCTTGAATAAGACCCCTTTTTTTAGCTGCATTAAGAAATTGAGAAAATATTGACAGATATCATGAGATGGTTGTGTTGATGGCTGATGGCTATGTTGAGCTGTATTTATTTGTGATATGATTGTGATTTTACATTTTAATGGCTGTTTGTCTTCTCATAGACATGATACTGAGAATGGGCAATTGCATAAATGGAAGCAAACAAATGAGTTAATGAAAATAAAATGATGCCCCCTAAAAAAATCAGATTTAAGATTTAGGTTTCATATAGGTGGTCATTGACTAACAACCACAATTTCCATTGTTAAGCAAGGTAGGTGCTACGTGAGCCACGTCCAATTTTACAACCTTTTTTTGCCACTATTGTTAAGTGAATCACCGCAACTGTTGGTGTTCCCTGTTCACTTTGCTTAGAAGCTGGCTGGGAAGTCACAAAATGGCAAACATGACCACAAGATGCTGCAACAATGATAAATCCATGCCAGTGGACAGGCCCCCAAATTTTGATCATGTCACCTTGGATGCTCAACAGTTGTAGACTCAATACGACTTTACCAATAGCAAATAACTCTTTTTTTTAGTGACATTGTAACTTTGAACTGTCCCGAAACAAATAGTTTTGAGTTGAGAACTAACTTTAGAGTTCTGCCTTGGCTGGCAGCTGTGGATGGTAATTGAGATGTGTGTTTCTGATGAAGATGATCTTACATGTTGAATATGGATTGTCAAATGCACCCCAAGGTTTCTAGAACAAACTACTGAGCTCCTTAATTCGAATGAAAAGTTCAATGAATATGACAAGTGCCAGCTGGAAAAAAAGCTGTTTTGCAGCTGATAAGCAAATATACACTGCTCAAAAAAATAACGGGAACACTTAAACAACACAATGTAACTGCAAGTCAATCACACTTCTGTGAAATTAAACTGTCCACTTAGATAGCAACATTGATTGACAATCAATTTCACATGCTGTTGTACAAATGGAGGAGACAACAGGTGGAAAGCATAGGCAGTTAGCAAGACATCCCCAATAAAGGAGTGGTTCTTCAGGTAGTGACCACAGACCACTTCTCGGTTCCTATGCTTTCTGGCTGATGGTTTGGTCACTTTTGAATGCTGGCGGTGCTTTCACTCTAGTGGTAGCATGAGACGGAGTCTACAACCCACACAAGTGGCTCAGGTAGTGCAGCTCATCCAGGATGGCACATCAATGTGAGCTGTGGCAAGAAGGTTTGCTGTGTCTGTCAGCATAGTGTCCAGAGCATGGAGGCGCGACCAGGAGACAGGCCAGTACATCAGGAGACGTAGAGGAGGCCGTAGGAGGGCAGCAACCCAGCATCAGGACCGCTACCTCCGCCTTTGTGCAAGGAGGGACAGGAGGAGCATTGCCAGAGCCCTGCAAAATGACCTCCAGCGGGCCACCAATGTGCATGTGGCTGCTCAAACAGTCAGAAACAGACTTTATGAGGGTGATGTGAGGGCCCGATGTCCACAGGTGGGGGTTGTGCTTACAGGAGTTTTGGCATTTATCAGAGAACACCAAGATTGGCAAATTCACCCCTGGCACCCTGTGCTCTTCACAGATGAAAACAGGTTCACACTGACCACATGTGACAGACATGACAGGGTCTGAAGACGCCACGGAGAAAGTTCTGCTGCCTGCAACATCCTTCAGCATGACTGGTTTGGCAGTGGGTCAGTAATGGTGTGGGGTGGCATTTCTTTAGGGGGCTGCACAGCCATCCATGTGCTCATCAGAGGTAGCCTGACTGCCATAAGGTACCGAGATGAGATCCAAAGACCCTTTGTGAGACCATATGCTGGTGTGGTTGGCCCTGGGTTCCTCCTAATGCAAGACAATGCTAGACCTCATGTGGCTGGAGTGTGTCAGCAGTTCCTGCAAGATGAAGGCATTGATGCCATAGAATGGCCCGCCCGTCCCCAGACCTGAATCCAATTGAGCACATCTGGGACATCATGTCTCACTCCATCCACCAATGACATGTTGCACCACAGACTGTCCAGGAGTTGGGGGATGCTTTTGTCCAAGTGAGGGAGGAGATCCCTCAGGAGACCATCCTCCCCCTCATCAGGAGCAAGCCCAGGTGTTGTAGGGAGGTCATACAAGCACGTGGAGGCCACACACACTACTGAGCCTCATTTTGACTTTTTTTAAGGACATTACATCAAAGTTGGATCAGCCTGTAGTGTTTTTTTTCCACTTTGAGTGTAACTCCAAATCCAGACCTCCATGGGTTGCTAAATTTGATTTCCATTGATATTTTTTGTGTGATTTTGTTGTCAGCACTTTCAGCTATGTAATGAACAAAGTATTTAATAAGAATATTTCATTCATTCAGATCTCAGATGTCTTATTTTTGTGTTCCCTTTATTTTTTTGAGCAGTGTGTAAGGCCCGGTCCCACTGCACTTATGGATGCAAAGAGGATGTAAAATGTTTAAAAAAGCTTGCCATCTGTTGGAAAAGGCTATGCATAGGTTGTGTACTCACTGCATACGTGTTTCATATGCTTTATCCGTCGAGCAACTGTCCACTGTGATTTCATCCGTGCAAGAAGTTTTGAGCTGCACAAAACTTTGTGAAAGGATGAACTTTCCACCGCGTATATATGTATATATCCGTGACATATATGGGCAACAAACATTCTATGTCCATTATCATCCATTAAACGTCCACTGTATCCTCTCTGCATCCTCTGGCCATCCCCTCAACTCACATCTGCTGCAGCTGAAAATGGAAAGAGGGAGGAAACGGAAGGTGCATGGAACGTCGACACAGCGTTAGTAGCATGGAAATAGAAAGGATGTAAATGTATGCATCTCGTATATAAAGTATTCAAAACAGACAAAACGCTTGTATCTGAGATGTATCTCATATATTTAGGATGTCTGGAGTATGTCTGGAGTACGTAGAAGGACACCTAGCGGACAACCAATATTTTCTATAAAAAAGGGGAGAACATCAGCTGGATCTCAGTATGAGTCCAGCAGCCGTGGTGTACAGACCTCTTCACCTTTGGTCTTGGTCTTCAACATCATCAATTGTTCTCCACCATGGATGATGACACAGTCCATATGATAGCTGCGCTCATTCATCACCAGAACCAAAACCTGTTCAGACTGTATCAAGTTTTACAAAGAAGGAGAAGGAGATGTCCAAGAGCTGTGTGGGTCTGAGGATGGATCGTGAGAAGAATGGAGTTTGGACTGTATGAACAGTTGATGGTGGAGCTGAAGAATGAAGACCCTCGTGCATTCCATCACTTCATGAGGATGCCACCAGCCATGTTTGACGAACTTGTACAGCATCTGAGATGCAGGTTGACCAAGCCTAGCACCAACTTGCGTCCCAACCTGGACCCTGGACTGAAGGTGGCACTGACTCTGTGGCACCTGGCCTCTGGAACCCCATACAGAAACATGCAGTATGCATGGAGGGTGCCACACAACAGCATCAGCAAAGTGATCATTGAAGAATACATGGAGGAGCTCCTCAGGTGCCCCACCACTGAACAAGGCTGGAGAAAACTTGCAGAAGAGTGGTATCAGAGGTGGAACTTTCCCCATACCGTTGGAGCCATAGATGGGAAGCACGTGGCCTGCAAAGATCCAGCCAACTCAGGGTCCACTTATTAAGACTACAAGGGCTTCTTCAGTATCATCCTCTTTGCCATGGTTGATGCTGACTAAAAGTTCATCTACATCGATGCTTCAGGCAATGGGTCAGCTTCAGATGGCCAGGTATATAACGCATGTGACCTCAAGGGGGGGCTGGAACACAACCTCATCATGGATTTTCCAGGTCCAGACCCCCTACCCAATGACACACAAGATGTGCCCTACTTCATCATTGGTGATGACCCGTTCTCCCTCAGAACCTACCTTATGAAGCCCTACATTTCAAGATACCTCACCCGTGAAGAGAGGATCTTCAACTACAGGCTGTCCAGGACAAGATGGGTGGTGGAGAACGCCTTTGGCATTCTGGCCAACAGGTTCCAGATACTTCTCATCATCATGCACCATGACCCAGAGACCGTGAGTAGCATCATGGAAGCTTGCTGCATCCTGCACAATCTCATGCGCACCCACTATCCAGTGTTGCAGAACAGATTTGTGGACCGTCAACAAGGGAATGGGGACATGGAGCCTGGTGAATGGAGGCAAGGACGTAACCTGATAGACACTGTGGATGTACAAGGCCCCAATAGAGCTTCACGTGAAGGGAAGAAGTATCGCAACCTACTGAGACACTGGTGCAACTCCCCAGATGGAGGAGTGGAGTGGCAAGACAGGATGATAGATGGTTAATGGATGCTTCCTTGAGTCTGTCGCATAACACTGATGAGATTATGCCATGTATGTTGAATGGTCCTGCAATGAATAGGGCATTAATAAAGAGCTTTGCTTATTTTAAAATGTGTTGATCAATGAATAAATTGTTATTGATAATAAAGGGCCATATGTGTGGCAGCTGGGATGGTGGACCATACAGTCTCACTATGCTTGCACTAGAGGTTTATCTATTCCACAACTATCCTTATCTATCCCACAAGCATGCAAAGGCTTAACCATTTTTTCAAAGTATTCACCAAACACTTTATTAAGTAAAAAAAATGAACCAAGTAAACTAAGTGTCTTAAGCAAAGATAACCTTTATTAAGTTTCTTAGGTAAACTTTATGACTTTATTAAATAAGCAAAATGAACCAAGTAAACTGTATTAAGTATCTTAAGCAAAGATAAACATTCTTAGGTAAATTTTATGACTATTAAATAAGCAAAATGAACCAAGTAAAGTGTCTTAAGCAAAGATAAACTTAACAAGTAAACAATTCAATCTCTGATACTATTCTCAGTCACTTTGAGTCATGTCCATGGTCTCAGCTGTTAAGTGGGCAGGGACTATGGAGGTGGCTGTGGCTTGAGTGCTGGTCTGAGGCACCATTGGGGTGCTTGGTCCTGAGGGTACAACAGGTGGTAGTGTGTTTAGGAAGCTATCTGAGAGCTGACTCAGTCCCATGAGGTTGAGAGGCCTTTCATCAAGGATTTGAGATGTCAGGCCCAATACTGATGACAGAATGTCCGTTGATGGGCTTGGCTGTGGGGTGGAGGAAGGAGGAGTGTACTGGGGCTGTCTGGTCTGCAGCTGGGTGAGGACTGGCGTCTGTGCCATCCAATGAACCTGGGCCTGGACTGGGAAGTTCTGCTTCTGCTGTGGGAAGTCCTGGTAGTCGTAGCCTTGGTAGGTGAGGGGCTGTTGAAAGCTGTGGAAGGGCTGTGACATCGCCTGGGGTGGAGGAGCAGACCTGGACTGGGTAGGAGCAGCTTCAGCTGGGCCTTGAGGGTCGTGCAGAAGTGCTGTGATCTTCTGCTTCATCACCTGGTACTGGGCCTTGAGCAGGTCCCTCAGGGTCTGGCTCACGTAGGTGATGAAGATGTTCCAGCCTGAGGAAGCTCTGTCCAAGTGGACCAGCTGAGAGAGAAGTTCTGTGCTGGTCTTCATTGATTGTGTCCCTGATCTCCAACAGCACACTGTGATCCTGGCCCTCCAGTCTGCCTCTCTGCCTACATCCTCTGGAGCTTGGGTTGGGGGTGTGGGCGGGTTGGCCTCTGGTGGCTGCTGCTTCTTCCTCCATTTGTGACAGCAGGGCGTCATCCTCCACGGGATCCTCCAAGTCTGCCGGCATGGGAAGTGCAGCTGTTGGGGGGGGGTCTCTGCTGTGGGGCCCTCTGAAGACACCTGCCTGGACAGGGTAGCTGTCTCCTGGCTGGAGGAGGACTGTCTGTCTGTGGGCTGTCTGAGGGGGAGGGGTCTCAGAGGGGCTGCTCCTCGGTGGCGGATCTCATCCTCCAGGAAACTGCACTTGGCCATGACGTACATCTCCCGGTCAGTGAGCTTGACAGCGGCCTGCCTGGATTTCTTGAGGTATAGCTTGCCATTCCAGGTTCATGTGTTTCCACCATCCAAGGAGTACTTCTGCAGTGTACCCCAGGCTCTCTGCCTTGTCTCTCCAAGCTGCCTGCTTCTTCTTGGTGTCGCGATAGAGTCTGTGGCCCTTTCTCCACAAGTACTCGTTCTCCCTCAGCCATTCCAGCACCTCCTCCTCATGGGCCTCGGAAACGGTGTACTGTTTCCTCTCTCCCTTCTTCTTCCCTTGCATCTTCCTCCCTCTGGCAGGGGCTTCAGCAGGGCTTTCAGGGGCTTGAGCAGCAGGGCCTTCAGAGCCTTGAGCAGCAGGGCCTTCAGGGGCTTCAGTAGCAGGGCCTTCAGCAGCAGGGCTTTGAGGGCCTTGGGGCTGGTCCACCACAGCAACAGGAGCTTCAGAGTCAGTGACAGGAGGTGGGATGCTGTTTCTGGCCTTCTTTACCTTGACAGGGCTTGAACGGTCTTCCTCTTCTTGCCTGACTGACGAACCATGGTGTTCCTGCTAGATGTATGTGGCAGCACTTCTTTCCCCTGTATGCTGACTGCGTTCATGCTGCATCCTTTTATATCTGCGGAGCTGACGCAATTCATACTCCCCGCATGCGCTGTGAACGTTTTGCATTCAATGTACATCCGTACTGTTTTGTTCGGAAAACACATGAGGTAGACCGGGTTCCAACAACAATTACTTTATTCTTCAACTAGTTAGTGAATAGGAACACTTGGCTGAAGCCAAGGCCAGCCTTTTATACAGGCTGGCTTGCCTGCTTGCAGCCAATGGCAGTTGTTTAGATTTGCCACCTTTTAGCAGCTCTTTGGATTGGTTCCTAGTGAACCAATCCAATGTTCATTTTATTTGACCAATCAGGTTTGTAGATTTGGAGTCACCCACTTTACATATAGAACACCCCTCCCCCCTTCGTTCAGTCTTACGTGGTGACGTAGTCTCACAGGTAGGCGGGGCTTTTCCGGACTCGACTTGACTTGCGCGGTTCATTCTTAGTGCAGACTTCGACCGGTTCGGATGGGGCTGCTGTGTCGTCCGTCCTTCTCCCTGGAACCGTCTGGAAGGGTGAGTCAGCCATTTTACCGCCGCCTGAGTTTCTTAGGCTGGCGGTTTTGCCACTCCCTCCCGTTTCCTCCGGGCAGGTCGAGCTGGCCTGGCTGGCCCCTTCCGATGGGCTCTTCACGCAAGTCTCTCCAAACAGTGAGTCTTTTATTTGCTCTTTTTGTTCGTATGTTTCATTGGGTTTGGTTTTAAACAGTTCTTTATTTATTTCTCGCCTTTCCCCCCCCACCTTGGTTTGCAATTCGCCGGTTTTTTTGGTGAATGTTTGTAAGTCTGTGGTTCTCTCTATAATTCGGGATCGAAGCTGGTCTATGTGCCGCTTCCATTCCCTGCCATCCTCTATTTTTAATCGGTAGGATTTGGGGCCTGTGATTTGGGTAATCTGTCCTGGTAGCCATACTGGGTCCCCGGTGAAGTTTTTAGCGTATACCAAATCGCCTATTTCGAATTGTCTAAACCGTGTACAGGAGTCAGGGGGGTTTTCTGGGGTAAAATTTGGGTGTAACCTATCAAGGTGAGATCTTAACTTTCGTCCCATAAGTAATTCTGCTGGGGACTTATTGGTTATGGTACTGGGCGTTATGTGCTGGAGTGTGAGCAAACGGTTTACTTTCTGTTGGACATCTCCAGCGTCCATTCGTTCTAAACCTTCTTCAGTAAACCGGACCATTCTCTCAGCCCTGCCGTTCGCAGCCGGATGAGCCGGCACGGTTAGGGCATGTCTTATACCAAGGGAGGCTAGGTATTGCTCAAATTGTATGCTGGTTAGCTGTGGCCTGTTATCTGAGACAAGAATGTCTGGTATGCCATGGGTGGCAAAAAGGTTGTCCAGCTTTTTAATTACAGTTTTAATTACAGAAATTAATTACAATTAATTTCTGTTGTCGTTGATGGCATAACTTTTACTTCAAGCCAATTCGAATAGGCATCAACGACAATCAGAAAGGTATGCTCCTTGGTAGGACCCGCGAAATCAATGTGTATTCTTGACCAAGGTCCCCGAGGGGTTTCCCAGTCCTTAACGGGTGCTTTTGGTGGGGATGGTCTAATTCCCTGGCATTTGTGGCAAGAGCTTACCCAATACTCTATGTCCTTATCAATACCCGGCCACCAAACATAACTTCTGGCAAGGCTTTTCATCTTAACCATTCCCGGGTGCCCTTCATGTAACAACCTAAGTACCCTGGGTTGTAATTTGGCAGGGATTACTACCCGATCACCCCACAACAAACACCCCTTTTGGATTGAAAGTTCAGT
>BLBF01000048.1:10934843-10949227 GCA_015471245.1 Laticauda colubrina | reverse complement strand
GTTGGGCTGTAGTATTTTTTGTTCCTGCAGACCTTCTCGATGTGCCCTCGTTTTTTGCAATGCCGGCAGATGGCATCGAGAAATCTGCATTCGGCTCGGGGATGGTTTCTTCCGCAGCCAGCGCATTCCCGCCAATTTCTTCTTTCGCGCTCTTTTCTGTTTGTGAGCAAACGGTGGACCTCGTCGTCTTCTTCGTTTGATTCAACTGTTTTGCCCGACTCTTCATAGTGGGTTGTGGTGGCAGGCTGCTTTCTGTCTTTGGTTGGTGTTTCTTCGCTGTGTGTGTTCATCTTTTTCATGGCTATGGCAGATTTTTTCGCGGCTTCAGCGGCTGTGGCTTCCGCGATGGCTTCGGTAACGGTGATGTTGGGCTTGTTGAGTAATTTACTCTGTGTGGTCGAGTCTCTCAGGCCCAACACCACGCGATCCGTCATTGCTTCGTCAATGTTCAAAAATTCACACTCACCCCTTAATTGTCTAAGGGCAGCGATGAAATTGGCGACGGTCTCTCCCTCTCTCTGGTCTCTGTGGTAAAGTTCGTGTTGCTTTATTAAGTTGGACACCATCGGAGCATAGTGTGCTTTGAGGAGTCTTTGCAATTCTGTCCACGTTAGTTGTTTAACGTCCCGGGGCTTCGCAAGGGCCTTTGCCATTTTGAAAACTGTTGGCCCGCAATGCGTCAGGAATACAGCTCTCTTGCGTTGCTCTGAAATGCCTTCCATTTCATTGCTCTCCAAATACATTTGGAAGCAATCAGCATAGGAATCCCAATCCTCTTCGTTGGGATTGAAGGGTGCGGGCGTTGCGTTGTTTCCAGACATCTTGGTTGTAATCTGGACTTCTTATCACCGCGTGCAGGTTTTTCTGTTCAGGACGATCCCACCTTCGTCGCCAGTGTTTTGTTCGGAAAACACACGAGGTAGACCGGGTTCCAACAACAAATACTTTATTCTTCAACTAGTTAGTAAATAGGAACACTTGGCTGAAGCTGAGGCCAGCCTTTTATACAGGCTGGCTTGCCTGCTTGCAGCCAATGGCAGTTGTTTAGATTTGCCGCCTTTTAGCAGCTCTTTGGATTGGTTCCTAGTGAACCAATCCAATGTTCATTTTATTTGACCAATCAGGTTTGTAAATTTGGAGTCACCCACTTTACATATAGAACACGTATGGCATCCCCTTTATTTCCTATAGGCGTCCTTAATGCATCCGCTTCATCAGCTATGCATTCGCCCCTTCCGCTATGTGTCCGCTTCGAAATTCTCCCCCGGAACCCCTTTGGAGGTGTCATCTGCTTCCATCCACTTTCATCCGCTAGGCTTCCTATGAACATCCGTTTAACATCCCCGCTACATCCTATCCACATCCATCCTTTTCCGTTCTTTTCCATTCTGTTTATCCAAATTTTTGCCACTTTCTGGAGCAGATGGGAACGGATGGAGCCACCCCCGAAATTTTGCACATCCACTGTGTCCTTTATGCATACATTTTACATCCATCGGCCAGTGGGACCGGGCCTTAAATATAGCTGCTCAAGGTTGTTTTGATTCAGCCCTCTTCTGTTTGGTTCTGCCTTTGTCCCGTAACTTTGATTGCAGGTCCTCTTTCTAAGGTAATGATCTAAATGGGGGGGGGGAGTCCAACTCGATTTTATTGAGGGCCACATCAGGATTGTGTCTGACTTTGGAGGGGGGAGGGCAGGGTAGGTGTGGCCAGCTCAATGTCACTTATTGAGGCTCTGTTTTCAGCCACAACAGCCTCCTGAAGTTCTCTGCCAGTGAAAATGGAGCCCAGGAGGGTTGCACAACCTCTGTTTTCACTGGCAGAGGGCTGCAAGAGGCCATCGCAGCAGAAAACAGAGGAGGACTGCACATGCATCCCCCCAAGCTCCGTTTTCGCTGCAGAGGCACCATGGGCCAGTCCTTCTCTGTTTCCAGGGCAAGCCTGCAGGCCAGATCTAAGCACCCGGGCCTGCAGGCTGGATCTGGCACACAGGCCTTGAGTTGACATCCCTAATCTAAATAATCTTAGCTTGCTTTTCAAAAGGGCTTTTTTCTTTAAAATTCAATTGGACTGATTTTGTTTTTCTTGAGGGAGAAGAAGAAAATGTTTAGCTTCTCATCCAAGAAGCTTCACCAGATCCTGTTGTTGGAAGCAATATTCTTCTGGGTTCAGTTCCAAGTGGAAAAAAAGATACTGGAAACATGGAAGTTGTTTGGAAAGATGGTTTAATGGCGGACAGGATCACATGCCGTGGAGCTCCTGAGTGAAAAGGACGATCACGTGCTTCAAGATGTTGGGTGAAGGAAAAGGGGCAAGATGCTGAGAGTGCAATTGTTTTATACCAACTACTGGGCCCCACCTTAATGTTTCCTGTTCCTGTGTAAGAAGCGTATCCCACTGGCTGTCAGGCTTCCAGGGGAGGGGGGTCTTAGCTAACTTTGTAGGTTTTGTCGGGACCACATGGCTTCACCTGAGTGCTGGCTGATGCAATCTTCCCAGCATAGGTCGGATTCAGTAGATTCTGACCAGTTCTGGAGAACTGGCAGCAGAAATTTTGAGTAGTTTGGAGAACTGGCAAATCCCACCTCTGACTGGCCCCACCAACCCCATCTATTCTCTGCCTCCCGAGTCCCAACTGATCGGCTGGGTCTCCTTTGGTTGCCCTGCACGGGAGAACAGAACTGGAAAGCAGGTCAGTGGGGCGGGGAGGGAATGGGGATTTTGCAGTAACTTTCCCCCAGGTGTGAGGAGGGAATGGGGATTTTACAGTATCCTTCCCCTGCCATGCCCACCAAGCCCCGACCCTAAAACCGGTAGTTAAAATATTTGAATCCCACCACTGCTTCCCAGGCCAGGTGGTGAGATGGGTAGTGGCCTTTGTTATGTAGAATACTCTGGCCCAGGCCTTAACAGCCCACTCATTAATAAAGGTGGGGGTGGACTTCTGCTTCTGAGGTCAGTTTCTGCTTCTGAGATTCTACTTCTCTTTGTAGGGGAAATATTCTGCCTTTTTAATATTTTCTGGTATATTTCATATACCAGAATATAATATTATATTCTCTGGTATAATATTTTATATTATATATCATATAATATTTATATTATATATCATATAATATTTTCTGGTACATTTTTCCAAGAGAGGGATGGGTGCTAACTTCCTACACTATGGTGGAAGAAGAAAATTTCCATCTCCCCCGCCATCAGAACTGATGGAGCTTTTTGAATGAGAAGTGAAACATTTTATTCTTCTCCCTCAAGAAAAAGAAAAACAGTCCAATTGCCTTTTAAAGGGGTGAGGGAGTGGGGGAAGCACCTTTGTGACAACTATGACCTGGAAGACTGAAAATCTCCATAGGCAGTTAGCTTCTAATTTCAGGGTTTCACTCTTGTTTTTTTTTTTTTTTTCCTGCTGCTTATTTTCAACAAAATCTGGAAGCCAACCATCCTGGGATTAAAAACGTTTACTTTGGATAAAGACCAGCTTGGCTCAAAGTAAAACTGGATCAGAGGGTTGGTTTCAAGCAAGTTGCAAACATAGAAGCTGGCAAAGCAAATCTCTCCTTATCTCTAGAGGAGAATTGTTTCTATTAGCTCTGAAATTTCTTGCCAAACATGATCTGTTCAATGAGGAATATTTCTCTTCCCCCATGCCTTCCATCTGCTCAGCTCCATTTATTTTTAATGCTTAGCGTCGCATGTTTCTGTCCAGAAGATGTGCCATCCAGACAGCCTGTGCCTCAGGAATATTTTTTTTTATTTTGATTTGTCAATCCCTTACAAGGTAATTGGTATAAGTATATACATAGTTATGAATACATGAAATGGATACATATAAGAAAAATAAAAGGAAACAATAGGACAGAGACGGTTGGCACGTTGGTGCGCTTATGCACATCCCGTACAGTCCTCTTAGGAAAGGGATGAGGTCAATAGTAGACAGTCTAAGGTTAAATTGGGGTTTGGGGAAGAAACCACAGAGTTAGGTAGAGTATTCCAGACATTGACCACTCTGTTGCTGAAGTCATAATCAAGTTTGGTGTGGTTAACCTTGAGTTTGTATCTATTGTTTGCTCTTGTGTTATTATGGTTGAAGCTGAAGTATTCATTGACAGGTAGGACATTGCAATGTATAATTTTATATACTATATTTAGATCGGACTGAAGGCGGCATAGTTCTAGTTTTTCAAGGTTTAGAATTTCAAGTCTGGTGGCATAAGATATTCTACAACGAGTAGAGGAGTGGAGAACTCTTCTTGTGAAATATTTCTGGACTTTCTCAACTGTGCTAATATCAGATACATCATGTGGGTTCCAGACTGATGAGCTGTATTCGAGTATTGGTCTAGCAAATGTTTTGTATGCTCTAGTTAGTAGTATGATATTATCAGAGAAAAAGCTACGTAGGATTAGGTTAACAACTCTTAATGCCTTTTTGGCTATGTAGTTACCTTGAGCTCTAGCACTTAGGTCATTCGATCTAAGTATTCCAAAGATCATTAGTATTCCAAGGTCCTTGACAGAGTTTGGATCATCAACAAGCCTGTATTTTATTTTCTGATTTTTTTTGACAATATGTAAGACAGAGCATTTATTTTTTGAGATTTGAAGTTGCCATTTGTTTGACCATTCTGATACATAGTCAAGGTCTTTTGCCTTACTTCAGACAAATTAGCCATGTAAGCAAGTAACATTGCTGTTCAGACAATTGTATGCCTCTTTCCATTCTTCTTCGAGTAGGTGTGCTTTGCTGCACAGTCCTCTGTCAGCTCCTTGAGGTAGGTCAGGTATAGACACACTGCAAAGATTTTAGGAATGTCTATTTAAATTAAAAGGGTATTGTAGAAAGTTAGCACTCACCCCGCCTGGAAGAATGAAGTATTTTGAGAAATATTTTAAAAGGTAGAATATTATATTTCCCTACAGGAGAAACATGTTTCTAAAGACAGAAACTCAGAGCCTCAGCTCCCTGCCCCCAAGTAGATACTAAGCTGAGGCCAGCCTTTAGAAATGCAGATTTGGTCATCCATTACTCCTGGCAGCAAGGTCTGAACAAAAGTAGGATTAGCCCTCAGCCCCTTCATTGCATCAGAACACTTCAACCAAACTTGACTTCAAGACAAACATGGCCCCATGGGAGCCTGACAGCAATCAATGGAATACATGCCCTTGCCACAGGATTAGGAAGCTCAAGGGCAAGGCCCAAGAGAGGGTATAAATAACCTTCACTCTCCACTCCATGTGGTCAGCTACCCAGAATCACATGTAGCTTGGTGGTTCTGCTTTACCATTCATCTTTCCAATCAGCCTCCATGTTTCCAGTGTCCTTCTCCCCACTTGGAACTGAATCCAGATGGATATTTCTTCCATCAATATGATAACAAAAAATTAAAAGTGTTCCAGAGTTTTTTTCCTTATCTTCTGTTATATTAAATACCTTCTGTGGCCACTGATCATGGAGCTGTTTATAAAGGTAGAAAAAGGGGAATAATAAAGTAAAAAAAAAAAAAACACAGGAAGACAAACCAAACATGGTTTAAGCTTCTTTTGGGGTTCATCTGATTCCCCACTTTAAAAAGCTGCATTCCACTCTTAGGCCACAGTTGGGCCTGTCTTGGACCATTGTGTATTTTACAAAGCCCTTTGTCATTTTCTTTCTTTCTTTCTTTCTTTCTTTCTTTCTTTCTTTCTTTCTTTCTTTCTTTCTTTCTTTCTTTCTTTCTTTCTTTTTTTCACAGGGAGTGTCATCTGATTTTGCAGGACAAGTTTTGAATGCCACAAGAGAGCATGTAATGTGGCAAAAGCACAACATTTCAGTTCCCTAGCTGGCTTTTGTGCATAATTTTCTGTTGCTCCCTTTGCTATAGCTTTATTCTATCTGATAAGATGTTTGGACTTCTCCATCCACTGTAAATAAAGGCTCGATCACTCCTCTATCAGGGGAAGCCTCTCTCCAATGTCTAATCCAACTAACTGTGGTTGAAATACTGTGCATTGATGCAAGATGCAGCTTTTCAGCGAAGAGGGAAAACCGCACCTTAAGTAATAGCTGCTCAACCGTGTGGTTTAAAAAGGCAGTTGCTTTTTAAAGGTTTCATAACATCTCAAGTTTGACATTCAGGATAAAAGGGAAAAGGAGCCACATTAGTTAAATTTTGTGACCTTGTATTTGACAGGAATACTTACCAGAGGATCAAAAACATCACATTAGTAATTATGACTGTGTGATCAGAGCCTCAAAACTTATTATTAATATCAAATCTCAACAAATAAATGCTCTGTCCTATATATTGGCAAAAAATAATAATCAGAAAATAAAATACAGGCTGAATAGTCAAGACCTTGTTGATGATCCAAATTCTGTCAAGGATCTTGGAGTATTCATCTCTAATGATCTAAGTGCTAGAGCCCACTGTAACTACATAGCCAAAAAGGTGTTAAGAGTTGTTAACCTAATCCTATGTAGCTTTTCCTCTGGTAATATTACACTACTAACTAGAGCATACAAAACATTTGTTAGACCAATTCTTGAATACAGCTCATCAGTCTGGAACCCAAATTATGTATCTGTTATTAACACCGCTGAGAAAGCCCAGAAATATTTCACAAGAAGAGTTCTCCACTCCTCTACTCGTTGCAGAATATCTTATGCTACCAGACTTGAAATTCTAAACCTTGAAAAACTAGAACTATGCCGCCTTCAGTCCGATCTAAGTATAGAATATAAAATCATACATTGCAATGACTTACCTGTCAATGAATACTTCAGCTTCAATCATAACAATACAAGAGCAAACAATAGATACAAACTCAAGGTTAATTGCACCAAACTTGATTGCAGGAAATACGACTTCAGCAACAGAGAGGTCAGTGTCTGGAATACTCTACCTGACTGTGTGATTTCTTCCCCAAACCCCAAAACTTTAACCTTAGACTGTCTACTACTGACCTCACCCTTTTCCTAAGAGGTCTGTAGGGGACGTGTATAAGCGCACCAACATGCCTACCATCCCTGTCCTATTGTTTCTTTTTATTTTTCTTATATGTATCCATTTCATGTATTCATAGCTATGTTTATACTTATACCTATTATCTTGTAAACATTTGACAAATAAAAATAAAAAAATAAATATGTGCAGCGCACATGGAGTTAACAGATTAAAAAAAAGGATGAAACACCAATCATATGGTGACATCTTGATTTTTTTTCTTACTTCTTTCCCACAGATTTTTCCAGTTTCTTAAAATAAGTTATTTAACTATTCCCCATATCTTGTATAATTGCTGTGTTTTTTTTAAGTGTTAGGGGTACTCCACCAATTTAGTGTCTGTTCAAAGTTACAACAGCAATGAATAAATGATATGACTGTTTTTCATACATGACCATTGCAGCATCCTAAAAGCCTCATGATCAAAATTCAGATGCTTGGCAACTGACTCATATTTATGATGGTTGCAGTGTTCCAGAGTCAAGTGATCACTTTTTGAAACCTTCTGACAAGCAAAGTCAATGGAGAAGCCAGATTCACTTTACAACTGTGCTACCAACTTAACAACCTCAGTGATTCATTTAACAACTGTGGCAGGAAAGGTTGTGAAATGGAGCAAAACTCAGTGAACAACTGTCTTGCTTAGCAACATAAGTTTTGATTGTGGTCATAAGTTGAGGATTGCATTAGAATTTTTCAACACAAGTATAAAAAAATTAAAAGAAGAATAAAAATTGGAAGAGAGAAAATAAAAGAAAGAAAGAAAGAAAGAATTCTGACCTTTGCTGTTTTTTGTGTTGAGTAATTGCCACCAGTTCAGTCTTTATTTCTTCCAATGAAAAGTATAAGGCAGTACAGATAGTCTTCAACTTGTAATGATTCATTTAATGATCATTCAAAGTTACAACAGCACTGAAAAAAATGTAAAACTGGTGATCACATATTGACAGCATCTCTACAGTTCATGTGTTCAAAAATTTAGGCATTTAGCAACTACCATGTATTTATGACACTCAATGTGTTTCAGGGTCAGGCAATCTCCTACATGAGCTTCCCACCAGCTTCACGACAAGTAAAACTAATGGGAGAAACTGGATTTGCTTAATGACCATGTCATTCAGTTAAGAACTGCAGTGTTTCACTTACAACTATGGCAAAAAAAAAATGTTATAAAATCAGGCTCAACTCATTTAACAACTGCTTAAGGCCCTGTCACACTGCCCAATGGATGCAAAACAGAAAAAACGGACGAGAAAAATGTTCCATCCGTTGTTATCCGCTCTCAGAAGGGGCAAAAATTTGCATAACCGGAGTGGATAACACGGACGCGGGGAGGACGCAGGGCGGATGGAAAGCGGATGCGGAACGGAAGCCCAGTGGATGGAAGCGGATGAGAGCGGATGACACATCCGCAGGGCTTCCGGGGGGCCTCAGCAAAGCAGACGCGGAACGGATACAGCGGATGCAGAGCGGATGCACAGCAGATGAAGCGGATGCAGAGCGGATGCACAGCGGAAGCCGAACGGATGCCGAGTGTTAATTGCGCATGCGGGGAGGATGCATTACGTCAGCCCCGCAGATATAACGGAAGCAGCTCGGAAGCAGGTCGCCATTCAGAGGAAAGACCTGCTTCCAGACACATCGACTGCCTTGCCTGTCCTGCCTGCATGTCTGCCTGCCAGCCTTGCTGCCAGCTTCCCTGCCAGCCTTGCTGCCAGCCTCCCTGCCAGCCTTGCTGTCTCCCTGCCTGCCAGCCTCCCTGCCAGCCTTGCTGAATGCCTGCCTGCCAGCCAGTCTGCCTGCCAGCCTTGGTGCCTGCCTGCCTGCCAGGCTTGGTTCATGCCTGCCTGCCAACCTTGGTGCCAGCCTGCCTGCCAACCTTGGTGCCAGCCTTGCTGCCTGCCTGCCTGCCTGCCAGCCTTGGTTCCTGCCAGCCTCCCTGCCAGCCAGCAACCCCACAAACATGCGGAAGCACAGCAAGCCTCAGCCATCTGCTGCCAGCCCTTGCAAGAGGGACAGGGCTACCATCCCGCCCCCTGACCCTCATTCTGGTTCTGCTGGGGCTTCTGCAGCACAGGCTCACTCTTCTGGGGCTGGGGCTTCTGCTGCTTCTGCTTCTGGAGGAGCTGATGACAAGCACTCCAGCACCAGCCACCTCCACAGCACCTGGACCCTTCACCCCTGAGACTGAGTGACCAAGAGGAGTGCCAGAGACTCATTTTTGTCTTATAGCTTGTTGTTAATAAAGCCTATTTTTGATTCACACACTTGCTTCATTTCTTTTTTTTAATAAAGTCTTGGTGGAAACTTTTAGCAGGTCACCATTCAGAGGAAAGACCTGCTTCCAGACACAGCTTACCAACCAGCCAGCCTGCCAGCCTGCCAGCCAGCCAGCCAGCCAGCCAGCCAGTAACCCAAGAAACATGGGGAAGAAATGGAAGCCTCTGCCATCTGCTGCCAGCCCTGGCAAGAGGGACAGGGCCACCCTCCCACGCCCTGGCCCTGACTCTGCTTCTGCTGGGGCTTCTGCAGCCCGGGCTCACTCTTCTGGGACTGGGGCTTCTGCTGATGCTGCTTCTGGAGGTGGTGCTTCTGCTGATGCTGCTTCTGGAGGTGGTGCTTCTGCTGGTGCTTACTCTGCTGACGCTGCTTCTGGCGGTGGTGCTTCTGCTGGTGCTTACTCTGCTGGCGCTGCTCCTGGTCCTGTTGGTCCTGCTGGTGCTCCTGGACCTGCTCCTGGTGCTGCTGGTGCTCCTGGTCCTGCTGGTGCTGGTGCTGCTGGTGGTGCTGCTGGTCCTGCTTTTGCTGCTACTGTTATTGTTGTTGCTGCTGCTGGTGGTGTGGAGGAGCAGCCCCTAAAACCTCGAAGCCCCTCTAATGAGGGCCCATATGGCCCTGCCAAAGGGAGGAAAAGGCAGACGCGAGAACAGGAGAGGAGGCAATACAACATAGAAGAGGAACATGAGGATGAGCTGCTGGAGTGGCTGAGGGAGAACGAGTATCTATGGTGGAAGGGACATAGGCTCTATCGCAACACCAAAAGGAAGCAGGCTGCTTGGAGAGAGAAGGCAGAGAGCCTGGGCTACACTTCGGAGGTGCTCCTCAGCTGGTGGAAGTACATGCACACCTGGTATGGGAAGCTGCACCTCAAGAAATCTGGCCAGGCCGTGGTCAAGCTGACGGACAGAGAGACCTACATGATGGCCAAGTGCAGCTTCTTGGAGGGTGAGATCCGCCACTGAGGAGCAGCCCCTCTCACAACCCTCTCTCTCAGGCAGCCTGCTGAGAGCCAGTCCTCTTCTGGGAGAGAGTCAGCTCCTGTCTCCAGGCAGGTATCTGTGGAGCGTGCCATGACGGAGACCCCCCCGACAGCTGTACTACCCGTGGCGGAGTGCGTGGAGGACCCCCTAACGCAGTGGGAGAAAGGAGATGGCACTCCCACCACAGCCCAACCCGCATCCACCCCCAGCTCCACCTCCGCAGAAAGGCAGAGAGGCAAACCGGAGGGACAGAGCCACACTGTCCTGCTAGAGATAAGAGACACCATCAGGAGCAGCATAGATATCCTCTCTCAGTTGGTACACACTGACGCCCCATCCTCCAACCGAAAGCCCTTCCTCACCTATGTCAACCAGACCCTCATGAACATGGTGGAACCCCAGTACCAGGTGGTGAAGGACAGGATCACCGATCTTCTTCACAACCTTCCAGACCAAGATGAACCTGCTCCCACCCAGTCCAGGTCTGCTCCTCCACCCCAGGTGATGTCACTGCCTTTCCAAGGCTTTCCACAGGCCCTCTCCTACCAAGGCTATGGCTACCAGGAGGTCCAGCAGCACAGGCAGCAGCCCTTCCCAGTCCAGGCACATGTACATCGGACATCACCGGTGCCACTGATGCCACCCACGCCACCGATGCCACCCACGCCACCGATGCCACCAATGTCAGTCCTCACCCAGCTGCAGACCAGACAGCCCCACTACACTGCTCCTTCCTCCACCCCACAGCCAAGCCCGGCCTCAGTACATCTGTCATCGGTATTGGGGCTGACACCCCATGTCATGGAGGAAGGGGCTCTCAACATCACGGGGCTGAGCCAGCTGTCTGAGAGCTTCCTCAACACACCGTCACCTGTTGTCCTCTCGGGGCCAGGCACCCCAGTGGCGCTTCAGACCAGCACTCCAGCACCAGCCACCTCCACAGCACCTGGACCCTTCATCCCTGAGACTGGGCACATCTCCGAGTGACCAAGAAGAGTGCCAGAGACTGGGTGGTTACCTGTTGACTTTATTTTTGCTTTGGACACTTGATTTGGGTCATTTCCTTTTACAGCTTGTTATTAATAAAGATTATCTTTGCTTCACACACTTGCTTCATGTATTTTTGTGAATAAAGTCTTGGTGGAAACTTTTAGAAATGGTTTAAGCCTTTGCATGCTTGTGGGATGGGTAAGGATAGCAGGGATGGGCAGGGATACCTTTGGTATGGGTAATAGCTGTGGGATAGATAAACCTCCAATGTAAGCATAGTGGGACTGTATGGTCCACCCTCCCAGGTGCCACACCTATGGCCCTTTATTATCAATAACAATGTAATCATTCATCCACACATGTCAACACAAACACAACTCTTTATTAAATGCCCTGTTCATTGTAGCCCACCCAACATACATGGCCCAATCTCATCCGTGTGATGAGACAGGCTGAAGGAAGCATCAATTAATCATCTATCATCCTGTCTTGCCACTCCACTGCTCCAGCTGGGGAGTTGCACCAGTGTCTCAGGAGGTTGCGCTGCTTCTTTCCTTCACGTGAACCTCTGTTGGGGCCTTGCACATCCTTAGTGTCTATCAGGTTTCGCCCTTGCCTCCATTCCCCAGGCTCCATGTCCCCATTGCCTTGTTGGAAGTCCATGAGCCTGTTCTGCAACACTGGGTAGCGGGTGCGCATGAGATTGTGCAGGATGCAGCAAGCTTCCACGATCCTCCTCATGGTCTGTGGGCGATGCTGCATGGTAGTGAGAAGTACCTGGAACCTGTTGGCCAGGATGCCAAAGGCGTTCTCAACCACCCGCCTTGCCCTGGACAGCCTGTAGTTGAAGATCCTCTCTTCGCGGGTGAGGAGTCTGGAAGTGTAGGGCTTCATGAGGTAGGTTGTGAGGGAGAAGGCATCATCCCCCACGATGAAGTAGGGCACATCTTGCGTGTCGTTGGGCAGGGGGTCTGGATCTGGGAAGCCCATGATGAGGTTGCATTCCAGCCCCTCCTTGATGTCACTGGCATTGTATACCTGGGCATCTGAAGCTGACCCGTTGCCTGAAGCATCGATGTACATGAACTTGTAGTCAGCATCGACCATGGTGAAGAGGATGATGCTGAATAAGCCCTTGTAGTTGAAATAAGTGGACCCCGACTTGGCTGGAGCTTTGCAGGCCACGTGCTTCTCATCTATGGCTCCAACGGTGTGGGGGAAGTTCCACCTCTGATACCACTGCTCTGAACTTTCTTCCATCCTTCTTCAGTGGAGGGGCACTGGAGGAGCTCCTCTAGGTATTCTTCGATGATGGCCTGCACCACTTCTCTGACCACAATGCTGATGGTGTTGTGTGGCACCCTCCAGCCATACTGCATGCTCCTGTAGGGGGTCCCTGAGGCCAGGTGGCACAGAGTGAGTGCCACCTTGAGCCCAGGGTCAAGGCTGGGCTGGAAGTTGGTGCTCTGCTTGGTCAACCTGGGTGTCAGGCGCTGCACAACTTCGTCAAACATGGCTGGAGGCATCCTCATGAAGTTCTGGAATGCACGAGGGTCTTCGTTCCTCAGCTCCACCGTCAGCTTGTTGTACAGTCCATACTCTGCTCTTCTCCCGATCCATCTTCGGACCCAGACGCTTCTTGGACGCCTCCTTTTCTTCCCATAGAACAGTTGAAAGAGCCTGTAGATGGCTTCGCACTGTTGCAGAACGATGGTGGCTACCAAAAGGAGTATGTGATGATCCATGGTGGAGATGACTGGATGCTGTGGAAGAGGAAACGAGCAAGGCTGCAGAGGTCTGCACAGCAGGGCTGCTGGTCTGAAAGTGAGATGCAGGTGAGTTGCTCCCCCTTTTTATAGGCAATATAGGTTTTCCCCTATGTTTTCTTTTGCATCCTCTAGGCATCCTCTAGACATCCTTAATATCTGAGATAGGTCCCCTCTGCAAACGTTTTTCCCATTTTAAATGCTTTCTTTGCGAGCTGCATCCACTTTCATCCTTTCTCTGTCCGTGCTACTTATGCTGCGCGTCCGTTCCGCGTTCGTTTCGCTTCCTCCCTGTGTCCGCTTTCCGTTGGAGCAGATGCGAGTTGCACGGATGTGCAGTGGATGCCTAGCGGATGTAGCAGATGCGTAACGGATGCCGACGGATGCAGAATGGATGTTCCCCGTATGTGTAGCGGATGCAGAACGGACGCATTGGATACATTTTCTGCTCAAAAAGTTTTGAGCAGCTCAAAACTTTTTGAGGGGATGGAACCTCAGTCGACGGATGCTGGACGGATAGAGAGGATGAAAAATGGAGGCAGTGAGTACAAAACGGAAACATCGCGTTAACCAACGAATGGCAAGTGTTTCTCTCCGTTTTACATCCTCTTTCCATTCGTTGGTGCAGTGTGACATGGGCTTTAGTGACTGTGTGAAGTTACAATGACACTGCAAAAAGTGACATGATCATTTTTCATATTTATAACTGTTGCAGTATGCCCAAGGTTATGTGATCAAAATTCAGTCGCTTGGCAACTGGGAGGTTGCAGTGTCCTGGGATCATAGATCCCCTTTTGGGACCTTTGCTACTGGTTTCCCATAAAAAGGATTAATGGGGGATGCCAGATTTGCTTAATGACCACATGATTCTAATCAAGGAGAGAAGCAACTCAGAATTCAGGAGAAATTTCCTGACAGTGAGAACAATCAGTGGAACAACTTGCCTCGAGGTTGTGAATTCTCCAACACTGGAAGTTTTTAAGCAGAGATTGGAAAACCATTTGTCTGAAGTAGTGTCGGGTTTCCTGCCTAGGACTAGAAGACCTCCAAGGTCACTTCTAATTCTGTTATTCCATTCCGTTCCATTCCATTCTATTCTTCATTCCAGTATCTAATCTATTCTATTCTATTCTATTCTTATCTCTTATTCTATTCAATTCCATTCTATTCTATTCTATTCTATTCTATTCTTTATTCCAGTATGTAATCTAATCTATTTGATTCTTATCCCCTATTCCATTCCATTCTATTCTATGCTACTCTACTCTACTCTATCCTTTATTCCAGTATGTAATCTAATTTATTCTATTCTTATCCCTTATTCCATTCCATTCTACTCTACTCTACTCTACTCTACTCTACTCTACTCTACTCTACTC
>BLBF01000048.1:10923049-10933892 GCA_015471245.1 Laticauda colubrina | reverse complement strand
CCCTATTCTATTCTATTCTATTCTATTCTATTCTATTCTGCTCTGCTCTGCTCTATTCTTTTCTATTCTATTCTCTATTCTTTTCTATTCTATTCTCTATTCTGTTCTGTTCTATTCTATTCTTTATTCCAGCATCTAATCTAATCTATTCTATTCTTATCCTCTATTCTATTCTGTTCTGTTCTGTTCTATTCTATTCTTCATTCCAGTATCTAATCTAATCTATTATTTTCCCATATTCTATTCTATTCTATTCTATTCTATTCTATTCTATTCTATTCTACTCTACTCTACTCTGCTCTATTCTTTTCTATTCTATTCTATTCTCTATTCTTTTCTATTCTATTCTCTATTCTGTCCTGTTCTGTTCTATTCTATTCTTTATTCCAGTATCTAATCTAATCTAATCTATTCTATTCTTATATTCTATTCTATTCTATTCTATTCTATTCTATTCTACTCTATTCTATTCCATTCTACTCTTTGCTATGCTATGCTACGCTACTCTACTTTACTCTACTCTGCTCTACTCTTCTCTATTTTGTTGCTATTCCATTCCATTCCATTCCATTCCATTCCATTCTATTCTACTCTACTCTACTTTATTCTACTCTACTCTACTCTATTAACTTAACAACTGCCGTGATTCACTTAACAAGTGTGGCAAGAAGGTAAAGTGGGGCAAAACTGATTTAACTACTTAGCAACTGAAATTTGGGGCTCAATTGTGGTCATAACTGAAGGACTATCTGTAGAGCCCGTTCTTGATTTAGGGGAATATTTGATCAGATGGACCGATGCTCTATCGTGTTTTTTTTCTGCATGTGTGCTGACTGTACCCCTTTTAAAACAGGGCTTTCAACAACCCTAACTTGACAATCTGGCTGCCTTGCAAAGCCCACAACTTCTTATAAATCCAGCCCCACTTTGGTGTGTGCCCCCCTCCCCCCTTAGGGCCTCTGTGGAAATAAGTCAGCAGCCTTGCTTCCTGCCAAATCAGCTTTCTCCCTTCCACACACAACCGCAGATAAACACAATGCACAACTGTCACGGAGATAAAGGAACCAGGCCTGCAGTGCTATCTCTCGGCTTGATCTTCATGTGCTTGAGAAAAAGGCATCTTTCAGAGAAAACAAGAGATGTAAGGATTAGCTGGGTACAATCGGTTAGGGTGATTTAAGGAGCTCTCTCGGCTGCAACAACCATGGGGCTTCGATGTAGGAAAATAGTCACTTGAAAACAACTTGGATCATAAACATTCACAAGGGACTCACTTCAGGGATGAACAGGGAATGGCGTTCAAACTTTATTTCTGTTTCTCTTCCATTTTGTTTCCAGATAGTGATTCACTTCCTACCCTTCCTTCTCCAAGCCCTGGGCTTCCTTCAAAAGTGGTTGTCAAACTCTTTGTCTCAGGATTCAATATTAAAAACTTTTAATTAATTGGGCTTGTTAGGTGCTGACGTTAAAACGAAAGGAAGACCCTTTGGTTTCTTGGCCAGTGCTATGCAACAAGGCAGAACTTGAGTTTAGTCATACTTGCACCTGGCTGACCTAGTCTAAGACTAGAAGCTAAGCAGGGTTAAGTCTGGTTAAAGATAGGATGGGTGGCCAACTCAGGACTGTGGGTGAGCTAGAAGATGAAGAGAGAAAACCGCAAAGAGCTCCCCTCCTCTTATCAAGAAAAGAAGTCCTTGACTTACAACAATTCATTTAGTGACTGTTCAAAGTTACAACAGTATAGGAAAAAAAGGGACTTATGGCTATTTTTCACACTTACAACCGTTGCAGTATCCCCATGGTCATGGGATCAAAATTCAGATGTTTGGCAACTGGTTCATATTTATGATGGTTGCAGTGTCCTGGGGTTATATGATAATATTTTGTGAACTTCTGACAAATTCAGTGGGGAAGCCAGAATCACTTACCAACCATGTCACTAACTCAACAGTGATTCACTTAACAAATATGGCAGGAAAGGTTCTAAAACAGGGCTAAATTCATTTAATGAATGCCTCACTTAATAACAGAAATTTTGGGTTCAACTGTACAGGTAGTCCTCAACTTATTATCAGAATTTTCACTGTTAAGTAAGGCAGTGAGTCACACCCATTTTTACATCCTTTCTTGCTATTAAATGAATCAAATAGTTGCTAAGTGAATTTCGGCTTCTCCCATTGATTTTGCTTTCAGAAGCCGGATGGGAAGGTCATGAACAATCATATGACCCTGGGATGCTGCAATTATGGTTGATACATGCCTGTTGCCAAGTACCCAAATTTTGATCATGTTACTGAATGCTGCAACATTCATAAATGCAAGGACTTTTTTCAGTGTGACTGCAACTTCGAATAGTTACTAAATGAATGGCTATAAGTCAAGGACTACCTGTATGAATGTGTGATCAAATTGGCAGGGACCTACTACCAGGAATTGATAATAATAATAATAATAAAAAGTCACTTTTTTCAATGTTATTGTAACTTTGAACGGTCACTTAAATGAACTGTTGTAGGCTGAGGATTACCTGTCCTGGGAAAGGTGGAAGGAATATGAAGAAAAGGGCAACTAGCAGCTGGATGGTACAGATAACAGATAATCAGAGTTGGATGGGACCTTGTAGGTGATGACCTGAAAGACCAAGGTGGGTGCAGACTAGCAGGTTCTGACCAGTTCTGGAGAACTTGTACCACAAATTTTGAGTAGTTCGGAGAACTGGCAAATCCCATCTCTGACTGGTGATTTTACACTATCCTTCCCCTGCCACGACCACCAAGCCATGCCCACAGAATTGGTAGTAAAAAAATTTGAATCCCACCACTGGTGCAGATTGTCATGGGGAAAAAAAATCTATGTGGCTGCAGAGTAGAATAGAATTCTTTATTGGCCAAGTGTGATTGGACACACAAGAAATTTGTTTTTGGTGCAAATGCTCTCAGTGTACATAAAAAGAAGATACATTCATCAAGAGTCAAGAATCATCAGATACAATGCTGAATAATAGAGCCACTTAAATATATAAACATAGAGCCACTAATAATGTTTGAGTCGGTGCCTGGCATAGGCAACTCAGAGAGATCCATGCATCACGCCAACAAAAACAATTGCAGAAAATTGCACTGAAGAGTGGGAGCCGTGGGTGCTAATCTCCTTAACAAAGAATCTCCCTCATAGCTGCTCAGCACTTCAGTCCTTCCCCTCCTATACCTTCTTAACATTATAATCCGCACCCACCAACGTTATTTTGTTTGGGAAAGAGCCAGCTCTCTGCTCTTCTACCTTCTGCCAAGACTGAAATCTCAGCCAAGGCTCCAGCGAGGCTCCAGTGAGGTTCCCCTCACTTGGACCTTGGCTTCTAACTTGTGCATTGGAGCCAAGCCAGCTGGAGATGCCCTGCCTAAACATAGGAAGAGGAAGGGTCTTCTAAAATCATAGTGTTAACATTTCTCCTGGGGAACAAAAAAACAAAGAACCTGCGGGAGAATTCATGTTGGCGGAATCATTAAAAACCATGCTGAGGTTCTCTTTTGGGTGCGGTTATTTTCATAATAGATTTGGGGTGGGCGAGGGGAAGGGAGAGAGGAAGGAGAGGATTAATGAAAAGTGTAGTGAGATGAGATGGTGGAAAATCCTTCTTCAGGGTTCCTGGTTAAAAAAAAAAATTAGTCTCTTGTTAGTTTGAGCTCAATATGAGCAGGTTGTGTTTTTGGCGATGGTGATGTAATAGGCAGCAGGAATAACCTTGAGGGACGAGCTGAAGATCTGCAATCAAGACAGCAATCAGATAAAAGGAATTTGGGCCTGGGACAGAAATCGTAATCTGAGAAAACTTCCTAGAATTGTGATGGCGAACCTGTGGCCAGTGTGCTGGAAGTAGCATGCAGAGCCACTTCTGCCAGCATGTGAGAGGTCGCCTGGAAGCAGGGGTGGGATTCACATTTTTTAACAACTGGTTCCGTGGGTGTGGCTTAGTTGGTATGTGTGGCTTGGTGTCATGTTATTGGCTGGGTGTGGCCAACTCAACATCACTCACATCGAGGCACATATCTCCTCGCCTGGCCTCTCATGACTGTGGGGATGCTGCAACAGTTGTAAGTGTGAAAAATTGTCATGTCACTTTTTTCAGTGCCATTGTAACTTTGAACAGTCCCTCCACACAATCAAAGTACCAGCAAAGGAGGAGAAAATAACTCCAGAGAGGTTCCTGAGACAGGAAGTCCAGTCCTGCCAAGAATGTAATCAGGGTTAATGGAGAGGCAGTTTCTGTAAGCAACACCAGAATGTTTCCTTCCTGCCTTCCTTACAGGATTAGTCCAGTAATTTCTTCTAACAACCGGTTCTCTGAACTGCTTAGAATGTTAACAACTGGTTCTAGCAAATAGGTGCGAACTGGTAGAATCCCACTCCTGCCTGGAAGAGCCCTACTGCGCATGTGTGTGCACCGCCCACCTGCCAGCTGATTGTCGGGTATCTGGTGCACATGTACGAGGGGGTGTGAGAGAAATGCATGCACATGCACAGAGATATGGGGCTCAGGGGGGCACATGCACATGCGCAGGGAGTGTGGCAGGCCCATGTGCATTGCCTTTTGGGTGCTGGCATGCAAACATGTGCACAGGAGTGTTTGTGCAATTTTTGGCACTGGAGACAAAAAAGGTTAGCCACTACCACCCTAGAAAATAAGGATGTGCAAGATTCTCTCATTGTTGCCTTATAATAAACGTAGCAATAACATTCAAGAAGGTTAACGTCAAGGAGAGAAGCAACCTAGAACTAAGGAGACATTTCTCAACAGTGAGTACAATTAATCAGTGGAATGGCTGGACTGTGAAGTAGTGGGTGCTCCAACACTGGAAGTTTCAAGAAGAGATTGGACAACCACTTGTCTGGAATGGTGTGGGATTTCCTGCTTGGGCAAGGAGTTGGACGAGAAGACCCTCAAGGTCCCCTCCAACTCTGTTATTCTGTTATTCCTTCTGTTGGTTTCCTGTTCCGGTCTATCTTGAAGGGCTGAAAAATAAGAGAGAGTTCTCCCATGCCTTCTGGCTTCCTCCTAAGTAATTCCTAAAAGCTTGGAATTCAGACAAATCAGTCATCAGCAGTCACATAAAGATAAACTCCATTTGCACACTTTGTAAAATAATAAAGGCAGAATATAAATGACAGATGGATAGATAGATAGATAGATAGATAGATAGATAGATAGATAGATAGATAGAATAGATAGGTAGATAGACAGACAGACAGACAGACAGATGGACAGACAGATTAATGCATGGATCAAATGGATGGATGGATAGGTACGATAAATACAATAGATAAATATGATAGATAGATAGATAGATAGATAGATAGATAGATAGATAGATAGATAGATAGATAGATAGAGATAGATGATAGATAGATAGATGATAGATAGATAGATGATAGATAAATAGATAGGAGAGACAGACAGATAGGTAGATAGGTAGGTAGATGATAGAAAGACAGAGATACATAAAAGATAGATAATAAATGATAAATAGAGAGATGAGAAAGAGACACACACAGACAGAGACAAGATTCATTGATTTTGGTTGGATACCAAAAATAAATTTCTAATGCAAGGACCTGTTTCCCCAAGAAAGAATTTAGCCCCCAAAATATTGGAGTCAATTTTGATATAGGTTGAAACATAGGTTGGGTGGCCATTTATTGAGGACACTATATGTATTCCACCATTGGCAGAGGGTTGAACTAAACAATCTCAATGGAATCTTCCAACTCTGACATGCTCCAGATCTGAGATTCCATGAAATAATTCTGAAACAAGGCAGCAGCTTCTAGAAATTTGCCGTGAAAAGGGCAGCACCCATGGAGCGTGGAGGAGGTCAACTTCAGGGAGACTCACTTTTTGTTCTTTGATGAATCTAAAAATTCCCACCTTCCTGATGCCCAAGGAATGTTTAGCATTTTCTCCATCTCCAAACCCAAATTTGCGTCACTGAGACAATGTGAACAGTTAGAATCTGGGATTAGAATACCTTTACTGTCATTGAATTCCATGAATACAATGAAATTTGAACGCTACTCCAGCACAGTGTCCCAAACACCACATCCCAATCACACTACAGATTATTTAAAAATTTTAATAACAACAACAACAACAACAACTTGTCTAAAACCTATCTAAAACATTTAGTAAGTTAAATGGTTTAAAAATGCCACTATATACATAGGACTAAATCACAAATGCACTGTTTGATTCAAGACAATTATTGCTTTGGAGAAGAAATTGTTTCTCAGTCTATTAGTGATCATTTTAAGACACCTATAATGTCCCCCTGATGGTAACAGTTCGAAATATGAATGACCAGGATGAGGACGGTCTGTGGATATTTTTAATGCTCTAGAGAGGAGTCTGGTCTTCGCAATCTCTTCAAAGAAGAAAGGGAGCAACCAATGATTTTTTGTGCTGTGTTTATCACTCTCTGGAGCATCTTCTTATCCACTACAGAGCATCCAGATTAATTAATGAAGAGGTTAATTTCTTCTAGCAATGCCCTCACCAGGGCTTTAAAGAAGATGCTGAGACATTGTCCTGCCCTCAGAAAGTCACCCTTCCCTTGGCAAAAGAACAGGAACTTTCTCACTTGGAAAACTATCTGTATCTGAGCTGACTTGGTCCCTTAATGGTGAGAAGGTGATCGGTCCACCACCTGATAGTTGCCATGACAACAGTGACATCACCACAAACATAATGATACACAGACTTCTGGGGAAGTAGTTGCTAGGAGCAGCTGACTACAGAGCATCACCAGGGGTTCTGGTGACCAAACAGGTGATGTTTTAACTTGGCAGAAATTTAGTGTATTTCTGCAAAGATGCCAAGGAAGCTACAGTTTCATCCTCCAAAGATGTGTTTAGGAATATCCCTAAGAAACCAATTGCTGTGGGATGTTTGGAGTGATTTAGGGTTAAGGTGGGTGGGAAAATGACCTAGATAAAGACTGGGGTAGTTCCTTCCCATGAGGAGGGGATTGGGATCCATTGCTGATTCAGAAAGATCCGTCTTTCCTAGCTGTTGGTCTCTTCAAGGAGTTCTGGTTTCCAAGAGCCACAAACTTCTGTGCTAACCCCTTGCTTTTTAAAGGAAATCCTGTCTTGAAAATATAAAACAGATGTCAACCTATTTGGACAATTGGCAAGTTTTCCTTTGGTGTGTAGAAGAGTATTCTTCAATCTTGATAACTGTACAAGGTCTGGACTTCAACTCCCAGAATTCCCCTGGCAGCTTGATTTGAAGTCCACACACACCAGTAGCTTTCATAGTTGAAGTTTAGAGTTGAACCCAAGTTTCTAAGGTCATTTCCTTTGCCACCAATCCATCCTGACTCTTATTCATAGCTTAGCAACATTTAGAGGATCGTAGTTTCTTCCTTTTCTTCTCACTTAACTGAGAAATAGAAATAGCGATCCATTTAGCAAACCCAATTGACACTGGCAACTCTGTCATTAAGCAGAGCGGTTGCTAACTGAAACTTCAATTAAACTTAAACTGTGGCTTTTCTTTGTTTTACAGACCTGAGAAGGTCTTCAAGGCAAAGTCACAAAGTTATCTTTTCATCACTGTCATAACTGCATTAAACAAATCAATCGCTAAATGAGGACTAGCTGTTAGGCCTCTGGTGAGGCTGAAATTGATTATATGCCATTAGTGAGTCAACATATAAATGAAGTTTCCTTCAAGAGGATTTGTCTCCAACCTGATCCTTCTTCCAAACCTTTCCACCTTGCTACTGGTCATTCTCTTTCCTTTCACCATTCCTGACAAATAGGCTTTTCCAGAGGCCTTTGCATATATGATCATTTGAATCTGGACATTTGTGTGGAACTGAAATTATTTAATCATATTTCATTAAATGTTTAAATTTTCATAGGGCCATCCTATTCACGAAAACTCCTGAGGGCAGGATAAAAAGTAAGAAGTGGAAGGTTATTAAAGAGAGATCCAACCTAGAATTAAGGAGAAATTTCCTGATTGTGAGAACAATTAATCAATGGAATGACTTGCCTTCAGAAATTGTGGGTGTTCCATCAATGGAGGTTTTTAAGAAAAGATTGGACAGCCCCTTGTCTGGAATTGAAAAAGGTTTCCCGTCTGAACAGGGGGTTGGTCTAGAAGACCTCCGAGGTCTTCTTTTATTCTGTTATACCCCAAATTCTCCTTGGGACAAATCCAAGTTGCAGGTTGCAGCAGCAGCAGTAGAGGGAGCCAACAACGCACAAGATCTCTCCTTCGATCAGCTGTTGGGAGTGAAATGTTTTTGTCTTGTTCTGTCTTGTGCTGGATTCCTCCCCAAAACAACTTGAGTCCTCCATGCCAAGATCAGGAAAGCTAATTGTAAACACAGCGTTTTTGGGAAGTGAGGCCTGAGCTGTTCACTGTCTGACCTTCATGAAAGGAAAAGTGCCTGAATAAATGGTGCACAATTTTAGTGTCTTCTTGGACTCGTAGCTCCTATTCAGTGAACAGAGAGGACAGCTACGGTCAGACAAGCATTTGCTCAGCTTCATCTGGTGTTCCAGCTGCATCTTTTTCTAGGTCTGGGACCAGTCATTCCATGCCCTGGTCACTACACGACTTGACTACTGCAAGGTGTTTTACTTGGGACTGCCCTTGAAGACCACCTGGCAGCTTCACCCAGTCCAGAATGCAGTGGTTGGGAGTGATGCTCGTGTCCTGGAGTGCCCCTATAAAACCCTTGTTTCATAAGCTGAAACATTCTGTAGATGTATAGATTGTCAGTTTTGGTACATTCTCAATTCCTGCATATTTCCACAGACACAGAGATCATGAGAACAACTAACAAGCCATATGAGTTATTAAACGGCTTTTGATTGAAAAGGATGTTTCTTCTTTAAAAAAAAAAAAAATTGTGCAATTAAAAACAAACCAATGAACATACACACACACACACACACACACACACACATACACACAAAATTTACAGTTAGCTTTAAGCGCTGGTTACACTTGTATTTTCCTATCATTGATGTATTCTACCTTGTTACAATAACTTCCTCGTCCTTTTAGTGTCTTTAATTCTCTATAAACTTTGCAATTATTTACACGTCTCCCTTATTTTCATTAACTTGTCCGATTATCAGATGTTACCTTTTCTTCAGCCAATCATACCAGATACCCCATATTTTGTAATAGTCATTATCTTGGTTATTTTTTAATAGTTTGGTTAAACTGTTTCTTAATACTGTAAGAATTTGATGTTTCCCAAACTTAGCAACTTAAAGATGTGTGGATTTCCCAACCCTCAGAATTTCCCAGCTAACACAGGGACTTAAATAGTTGACTTAAATAGTTTGTTTAGTGACCATTCAAAGTTACAAGGGCACTGAAAAAAGTGACTTAGGACTTAGTCCTAAGTTTTTCACACTTAATAACCGTTTCAGCATCCCAGGGTCACGTGATCAGCTTTTGCAACTTTCTGACAAGCAAAATCAATGGGGAAGCCAGATTCACTTAACAACTGTATTACTAACTTAACAACCGCAGTGATTCACTTAAAAATGTGGCACTGCATTAGAATTTTTCAGCAGCAGTGTAAAAAATTAAGAAACAGAGGTTATAAATGGAGCAAAACTCACTTAACACATTTCTCACTTTGCAACATAAATTTTGGACTCAATTGTGGTCATAGTTTGAGGACTATTTTTATATGTGGACTTCACCTCCCAAAATTTGCCCAGCTAGATGGGTGAATAATAGTGTTTCACAATATTTTAAAACCTTTTTTTTTTCCTTCCTAATCAGAATTAGATTATGTATTTAAATAACAGGGAGTTGAATGGTATAACTGGTTTAAAACTAGTTTGGCTTCATTCACTTTTAATAGTTAGATCCTTTAGTAAGAGGTCAGTGGTATTAAATTAATTATACGTATTGGGATAGAGGCTGGTTGGCTTGTTCTGGAATGCCAGGAAGAGTCCAACTGAATCAGATAATACTTGAAAGTGTAAATTAAAGTACTGGAGGGTAATGAAGTGTGCAAAGCATATGTATGCTGGCACAAGTGTTTTGTGTGCTGAAGGGAGGTGTTGTTTTTTTTACTGCTTCCACCTGTTTTTCCCATTCCTTCAATAATAAATTCCAGTGTACAAATGGACTAATTAATATTTCTCAGTCATTTAATTGAATTAGCTAATTAGATTGCATAAAGCAATCTCCAAAGAGGAGATTTAGAGCCACTTAGGGACATCTTAATCACTTTTTATCAGCAAAAGAAGATCCTCCATGAATAGCCACAGAGGAAAAGTTGGCTGGCTGTTTTCACATTCATTGATTCAGCAAACCATGGAAAATCTCATTATTGGCAGAACTTTTCAAGCTTCTCTTCAGTCTGAAAATGGTCCATTGAGGTTTCAGCCAACTTACTTCGAGAAAAAGACAACGGAGCAGACCTTTCCCTCTCTCTGGTTGGATATTGATTCATGATCAGTTTCTCCAATCATGATTGTAAAATAATTTTTCTCCTTCTCCTCCTGCTCCTCCTCATCTTTCTGCTTCTTTTCATTTTCCTTACCTTCTCCTTCTTTCCCTTCTCCTCTTTATTTTCCTCTTCCTCTTTTTTCTCTCCTCCTTCTCTTCTTATTTTTCCTCCTTTTTAACTTCTCTTCCTCCTTCTCCTTCCTCTTCAACCTACTTCTCTTCTCTTCCTCCTCCTCCTTTTCTCTCTCCTCTTCCTTCTCCTCCCCTTTCCCCTTTCCTCTTTTCTTCTTCTCCTTCTCCTTCTCCTTCTCCTTCTCCTTCTCCTTCTCCTTCTCCTTCTCCTTCTCCTTCTCCTTC
>BLBF01000048.1:10886347-10922949 GCA_015471245.1 Laticauda colubrina | reverse complement strand
TCCTCCTCCTCCTCCTCCTTCTTCTTCCTCCTCCTCCTCCTCCTCCGGAATAGAAAAGTGCTGAGGCAATCACTTTTCTTCTCAGCCTCTCAAGAAACATTGTATAAACTCCACTGTATTTCCCCAATCCTTCAGTTTGCTTTTAATTATCTGCTGAAATAACCACCAAGGACAGGGCCACCACTCATTTTTCTCAAAACTGCCTCCCTCCCAAAATAACCTTTGTTGGATGGACGTGCTTCTCTTATGAGAAGTCTCCTCGCTTTTGACCTTGGCTGAAAATTGGAGCAAACTGTGAGTAAACTTAAGGGTACTTGTTCTTGGAACGTTTGTCCAGTTCAGTGTTTCTCAAACTTGGTGACTTTACACTGTGCAGTCTTCCAACTCCTAAAATCCCCCAGCTAGCTGCCTGGCTGGGGAATTCTGGGAATTGAAGTCCACACACCATAAAGTTACCAAGTTTGAAAGACCCTGGCTTAAAGAATGAAACTTGCTTGATTTCCTCTCCTGTGACAGGAAACAATTCTTTCTTTCAAAACTTCCAGAATGCTTGTCCTCCCATTTTTTAACCAAGAAGCACTGAGAAACGTTAAGCCACTTTCCTCCTTTACCTATTAATTTATTGTTAATTAACCTTCCTGAGCCTTTCGGCTCTCACTGCTTCCTGCAAATCCATCCGAGTTTTCTCCATGGGATGCTCGTTTTCTATCCTAAACATCTGTTTTCTCAAGCTACGCATTTCCAATTGCCTTGTTCAGTTCACTCATCATTAACTCCCTCTTATATTGTGGTTTATGGGGCCACAAAAAATGGAGCAAGGGGTCGATAAATGATAGTACTTAAGTACTTTGTCGGTCTGTGACATTTACAAAGGACTGTAGGAACATAAGCTAATGAATGACTCAATCAGATTTTAAGAGAATTTGTGTAAAATTCAATGTGGTTGAAGTCTCAGAAAGGTTACAATGTAGCAACTTGTATTTGGTGGCACTTAAAAAATTGCTTGTCTTCCAGAATAGAAGAACAGAATAACAGAGTTGGAAGGGACCTTGGAGGTCTTCTATTCCAACCCCCTGCCCAGGCAGGAAACCCTACACTACTTCAGACAAATGGGGTGCCCAATCTCTTTTTAAAAACTTCCAGTGTTGAGCATTCACAACCTCTGGAGGCAAGTTGCTCCACTGATTAATTGTTCTCATTGTCAGGAAATTTCTACTTAGTTCTAGGTTGCTTCTCTCCTGGATTGTTTTCCATCCATTGCTTCTTGTCCCTTCATGTAGATGTAGTTCTGTCACAGACTGGTAGTGATGCTTCTATCTAGCTTACCAAGAAGTAGGTTATGGTTTACTTTATCAAATGCTTACTTTATCAAATGCTATATCAAATCAAATCAAATTATTTGACTTTATCAAATCAAAATATCAAACAGATCCAACCATATTCCCAAAATAAAAACAGGGTAATTTTAACTCGGATCCAGCTAAGTTGATAGTCCTCAACTTATGGTCATTTAGCAATCATTCAAAGTTATAGCAATCCATGAAAAAGATACCTATAATCAAGATTTGAAGTTGTAATCATGTGACCACATTTTGCACTCTGGCAACTGACCTGCATTTATGAGTGTTTGCAGTGTTCCGTGGTCACTTGTCCATGATTTACAATGTTTTTGCCAAAAAACAGCATTTCTGGCCAAAAGACATTCATAGCCAACAACAAGTTCACTTAACAACTACAGGGTTCATTTACAATTTCCGTGTTTGCTTAACGGCAGTGTCAGATTCCAAATAAATAGCAATGGATCATGCCCAGTATTTCCTAGCCAAACCACAGAAAACTACAATGATTTAATACATATCGATTTTACAGAAGACAATGTTGAAAAAGCACCACACAATCTAAAAACATCTTTATCTATTGGACCAGACGGAATATGTGCCCATTTCTTAAAAAAGCTATCCACTGCCATAGCCGAACCTCTAGGCATAATCTTTGAAAAATCCTTCAGGACCAGCTCCTTGCCTAACAGGCCAAGGTCATTCCCATCTTCAAAAAGGGAGACCCCAGCCTAGTTGAAAATTACAGACCAATCTCCTTATGCTGCATTGCCTGTAAAGTAATGGAATCAATTATTAACCAATCCATTATCCTCCACTTAGAGACAAACAACCTACTCTCTAATAAACAATTTGATTTCAGGAAAAAACTATCCTGTAATCTGCAACTCTTACACTGCAAAAACATACGGACTACACAACTCGATCAGGGCAAAACAATAGATGCAATCTACATAGACTTCTGTAAAGCCTTTGATTCAGTGGTACATGACAAACTATTCCTAAAACTAAAATCTTATGGTAGCTCTGGACACCTGCATAACTGGGTAGAAGCATTCCTGTCAAACAGACAACGAATGGTCAAAATTGGGAGCGTCCTATCAAACTCTGTACCTGTCAACAGTGGTGTCCCCTAATGCAGTGTTCTAGGACCAACTCTCTTCATACTCTACATAAATGACCTCTGTGATCATATTCAGAACAACTGAGTCCTCTTCGCTGGTGATGTAAAGCTATTCAACACCACAGACAATACTGCTACCCTTCAAAAAGACCGCAACTATGTATCAGAATGGTCAAGCAAATGGCAACTCCAAATCTCAACAAATAAATGCTCTGTCTTGTATATTGGCAAAAAAATATATATCAGAAAATAAAATACAGGCTGAATAGTCCAGACCTTGTCCATGATCCAAACTCTCTCAAGGATCTTGGAGTACTCATCTCTAATGACCTAAGTGCTAGAGCCTACTGTAACTACATAGCCAAAAGGCATTAAGAGTTGTTTAACCTAATCTTAAGCCCATGTCACATTGGCCAACGGATGCAAAACGGACACAACGGACGAGAAAAATGTTCCATCCGTTGTTATCCGCTCTCAAAAGAGGCAAAAATTTGCATAACCAGAGCGGATAACACGGACGCGGGGAGGACGCAGGGCGGATGCAAAGCGGATGCGGAACGGAAGCTTAGCGGATGGAAGTGGATGGGAGTGGATGGGAGTGGGTGGCACATCCGCAGGGCTTCTGGGGGGCCTCAGCAAAGCAGACGCGGAACGGATACAGCGGATGCACAGCGGACGCCGAATGGATAAAGCGGATGCACAGCGGATGCACAGCAGATGCACAGCGGATGCACAGTGGAAGCCTAACGAATGCCTGGCGTTCACTGCGCATGCGGGGAGGATGCATTGCATCAGCCCCACGGATATAACGGAAGCAGCTCGGAAGCAGGTCGCCATTCAGAGGAAAGACCTGCTGCCGGACGGATTGGCTGCCTTGCCTGCCCCGCCTGCATGTCTGCCTGCCAGCCTTGCTGCCAGCCTTGCTACCAGCCTTGCTGCCAGCCTTACTGCCAGCCTCCCTGACAGCCTCCCAGCCAGCCTTGCTGCCAGCCTGTCTGCCTGCCAGCCTTGCTGCCTGCCTTCCTGCCAGCCTTGGTTCATGTCTGCCTGCCAGCCTTGGTGCCTGCCAGCCTGCCTGCAAGCCTTCCTGCCAGCCTCCCTGCCAGCCTTTCTGCCAGCCTTGGTTCCTGCCAGCCTCCCTGCCAGCCAGCAACCTCATAACCATGCGGAAGCACAGCAAGCCTCAGCCATCTGCTGCCAGCCCTTGCAAGAAGGACAGGGCTACCATCCCGCCCCCTGGCCCTCACTCTGGTTCTGCTGGGGCTTCTGCAGCACAGGCTCACTCTTCTGGGGCTGCGGCTTCTGCTGCTTCTGCTTTTGGAGGAACTGATGATGCGGGGGATCAGACAAGCACTCCAGCACCAGCCACCTCCACAGGACCTGGACCCTTCACCTCTGAGACTGAGCGACCAAGAGGAGTGCCAGAGACTCTTTTTTGTCTTATAGTTTGTTGTTAATAAAGTCTATTTTTGATTCACACACTTGCTTCATTTCTTTTTTTGTATAAAGTCTTGCTGGAAACTTTTAGAAATGGTTTAAGCCTTTGCATGCTTGTGGGATGGGTTAAGATAGCTGTGGGATGGGCAGGGATACCTTTGGGATGGGTAATAGCTGTGGGGATAGATAAACCTCCAATATAAGCATAGTGGGACTGTATGGTCCACCCTCCCAGGTGCCACACCTATGGCCCTTTATTATCAATAATAATGTAATCAATTATCCACACATGTCAACATAAACACAACTCTTTATTAAATGCCCTGTTCATTGTAGGCCCACCCAACATACATGGCCCAATCTCATCCGTGTGATGAGACAGGCTGAAGGAAGCATCAATTAATCATCTATCATCCTGTCTTGCCACTCCACTGCTCCAGCTGGGGAGTTGCACCAGTGTCTCAGGAGGTTGCGCTGCTTCTTCGCTTCATTTGAGGCTCTGTTGGGGCCTAGCACATCCTCAGTATCGATCAGGTTTCGCCCTTGCCTCCATTCACCAGGCTCCATGACCCCATTGCCTTGTTGGAGGTCCACGAGCCTGTTCTGCAAGACTGGGTAGCGGGTGCGCATGAGATTGTGCAGGATGCAGCAAGCTTCCATGATCCTCCTCACGGTTTCTGGGCAATGCTGCATGGTGGTGAGAAGTACCTGGAACCTGTTGGCTAGGATGCCAAAGGCGTTCTCCACCACCCGTCTTGCCCTGGACAGCCTGTAGTTGAAGATGGTCTCTTCACGGGTGAGGAGTCTGGAAGTGTAGGGCTTCATGAGGTAGGTTGTGAGGGAGAAGTCGTCATCCCCCACGCTGAAGTAGGGCACATCTTCCGTGTCGTTGGGCAGGGGGTCTGGATCTGGGAAGCCCATGATGAGGTTGCCTTCCAGCCCCTCCTTGAGGTCACTGGCGTTGTATACCTGGGCATCTGAACATGAGCCGCTGCCTGAAGCATCGATGTACATGAACTTGTAGTCAGCATCGCCCATGGCAAAGAGGATGATGCTGAAGAAGCCCTTGGAGTTGAAATAAGTGGACCCCGACTTGGCTGGAGATTTGCAGGCCACGTGCTTGCCATCTATGGCTCCAACGGTGTGGGGGAAGTTCCACTTCTGATACCACTGCTCTGCAACTTTCTTCCATCCTTCTTCTGTGGAGGGGCACTGGAGGAGCTCCTCCTTGTATTCTTTGATGATGGCCTGCACCACTTCTCTGACCACAATGCTGATGGTGTTGGATGGCACCCTCCAGCCATTCTGCATGCTCTTGTAGGAGGTCCCTGAGGCCAGGTGGCGCAGAGTGAATGCCACCTTGAGCCCAGGTTCCAGGCTGGGCCGGAAGCTGGTTTTTGCCTTGGTCAACCTGGGTGTCAGGCGCTGCACAACTTCGTCAAACATGGCTGGAGGCATCCTCATGAAGTTCTGGAACGCCCGAGTGTCTTCGTTCCTGAGCTCCACCATCAGCTTGCTATACAGTCCGTCCTCCGCTTTACTGGTGAACCATCTTCGGACCCAGACGCTTCTTGGCCGCCTCCTTTTCCTCCCATAGTAGAGTTCACAGAGCCTGTAGATGGCTTCGCACTGTTGCAGAACGATGGTGGCTGCCGAAAGGACTTTGTTACAATCCACGGTGGACATGACTGGATGCTGTGGAAGAGGAAGAGCCAGATGAAGGCTGCAGAGGTCTGCACCGCTGGGCTGCTATTCTGAAAGTGAGATGCAGGTGAGTTGCTCCCCCTTTTTATAGGCAGTATAGGTTTTCCACTAGGCATCCTCTAGGCATCCTCTAGGCATCCTCTAGACATCCTTAATATCTGAGATAGGTCTCCTCTGCGAACGTTTTTTCTGCTTTAAATGCTTTGTTTCCACTAGGCATCCGTTCTGCATCCGTTCTGCATCCGTTCCACGTCCGTTCCGCTTCCTCCCTGCATCCAGGTGGATGCGCGTTGCGCGGATGCGGAACGGATGCCTAGCGGATGTAGCGGATGCGTAACGGATGCCTAGCGGATGTGTAGCGGATTGAGAACGGACGAACTGGATACATTTTCTGCGCAAAAGTTTTAGGCAGCCCAAAACTTTTGGAGCGGATGAAATGTCCATAAACGGATGCTGGACGGATAGAGAGGAAGCCAAACGGAGGCAGTGAGTACAGAATGGATACATCGCGTTAACCAACGGATGGCAAGGTTTTTTGTCCGTTTTACATCCTCTTTGCATCCGTTGGTTCAGTGTGACATGGGCTTTATGTAGCTTTTTCTTTGATAATATTATACTAATAACTAGAGCATACAACACATTTGCTAGACCAGTACTTGAATACAGCTCATCAGTCTGGAATCTACATTACGTATCTGATAACACAGTTGAGAAAGTCCAGAAATATTTCACAAGAAGAGTTCTCCACTCCTCTCCTCATTGCAGAATACTATATGCCACCAGACTTGAAATTCTAGACCTAGAAAAGCTAGAATCGCCGCTACGATCCAATCTAAGTATAGTATATAAAATCATACATTGCAATGTCCTACCTGTCATAACACAACCATAACAATACAAGAGCAAACAATAGATACAAACTCAAGGTTAATTGTGCCAAACTTGATTGCAGGCAATACGACTTCAGCAACAGAGTGGTTAATGTCTGGAATACTCTGTGGTTTTTTCCCCAAACCCCAAAAACTTTAACCTTAGACTGTCTACTATTGACCTCACCCTTTCCTAAGAGGTCTGTAGGTGACGTGCATAAGCACACCAATGTGCCTACCGTCCCTGTCCTATTGTTTCTTTTATTTTTCTTATATGTATCCATGTATTCATAACTAAGTTTTTACTTATACCTATCACCTTGTAAGCAATTGACAAACCAAATAAAATAAAATAAAAAATAAAGTAATGCAATCATCATAAAACAAACTCAGAGGCATTGCAATTCCTCAAAGAACTATTTCCTTTGAATTTAGTTTGGTGGTGGAATTGTATGAATATAGTTTGACAGACAACCACCAAAAGATTATAAAATTGGGCTCAGATATGTTATTAATGATTTAATGACTATCCTGATTTATGACTATAATTATAGGCTCCATTAATTAATTGTAAGTCAAGGATTGCCTACCATAAATAAGATTTGCACTATAATTCCCTGCATGGCCACCAGATGGGAGTAATGGACTGCTGGAGACCCCTGCTCTTGGCTGGCATCTGGAGGTCACTTTAATATTTGCAAGACAGTTTGGCTAGCTTTTGTTTTGATGGCTAGTTCATGATGGCTGGAGAAATCTGGGAATTGAAGGTACACATCTTAAAGTTCCTGAAGTTCAGAAAGGTAGTACTTTACTTGGTTTTCCCAAGGCAATTATTAATTAATACAGCAACCATGGACATTTGTGAAGGATAAATGGCAAAAAAATTGAGACAATCTGATTACACAAGTATTTCAACATATACTTTATATTGCCTTATTAAGACTACACTTCAAATACTGCATAGAAGAGCAACAAAGATGATTAGGGGACTAGAGGCTAAAACATATAAAGAATAGTTGTTTGAATTGAGAATGTCTAGTTTAATGAGAGAAGGAGTAGCAATAGCAAGTAGCACTTAGACTTTATATACATTTCACAGTGTTTTTAAAGCCCTCTCTAAGCGGTTTACAGAGTCAGCCTATTACCCCCAACAACCTGGGTCTTTATTTTACTGGCCTTGGAAGGATGGAAGGCTGAGTCAAGCTTGAGTTGGTGAGACTCAAACCATCAAAACTGCAGGCAGTTGACAGACAGCAAAAGCAGTGTGCAGTACTGCATTCTAACCACAGCATCACCACATGACATGATAAAAGTCTTCCAATACCTAAGGGGCTGCCACAAAGAAGAGGAAAGAAGAGGGGGTCAACCTATTCTTCAAAGCACCTGGAGGCAAGAAGCAATGGATGGAAACTAATCCAGGAGAGAAGCAATCTTTGTAGATCTAAGGAAAAATTTTTTGATAGTAAGAACAATTAATCAGTGGGACAACTTACCTCCAGAAATTGTGAATGCTCCAACACTGGATGTTTGTTTGCAGGTCATCCTTTCCCTGTTTGCAGGATTTGTGGCAGATGCTGCTGTGTGAAATACAATGGAAGAAAGCAAAATGAACTGCAAAATTGTTAAGATAGGGAGAGAAATGTAATTATATGAATAAATTATATAAATCCATGGGATGCTGATAAAAAGCTTGCTTATGTATGCAGGATTTTGCTGTCAAAAGGTTCCCAGAAGGAGAAGCAAAGGCAATCTTCATTATCTGATCAGTCCAAGGAGTGTTAGGACAAAGAAAAGATGTCAGAAGTGAGCGAAACCCTATTCTTACCTATAGAATTTTTGTGGAGAAAATTTAAGAGCAAAGGAGTACTTTTGCCTTTATTTAAATAAGAGTTTCTCAGCCTTATCAACTTTGCGGACTGCAACTCCATGAATTTCCCCAGCCACATTTTCATCCCAACTGGGGATGAAAATTCCCAGTTGGATTTGAAGAAAGCATTGAGGGCAGAAAGGCTCAGGAAGGTTAATTAGCAATAAATTAATGGATAAATGGGGATGGTGGCTTAAAGCTTCTCAGTGCTACTTGATTTAGAAATGGGAGAAAAGCATTCTGGAAAGAGGAACTCGTGAAATAAAGAATAATTTCCTTTCACAGGAGAGGAAATCAACCTAGTTTCACTCTTTAGGCCAGGGTTTCTCAACCTTAGTCCTTAATGGGACTATATCTACATGGAGGGAAGTAAGCAGTGGAGTCCCAAGCTGTATCTTAGGCCAAATACTGATCAATATCTTCATCAATAACTTAGATGAAGGATAAAAAGGGAAACTCATCAAATTAGGAGACAACACCAAACTAGCAAGAATAGCAAAAACCCAGAAGACTGGCTCAAGATCTGGATGGATCTTGATAGACTTGAACACTGGGTTCTATCTAACAAAAATCTAAAAATCACCCCATTCCTAAGAGGTCTGTAAGGGGCGTGCATAAATGCACCATCGTGCCTACCATCCCTGTCCTATTGTCCCCCATTTACTCATACCTATTTCCTGTATTCTTACTCATGTTTATACTTGTATCTATTAACTTGTAAGCGATTGAATAAATAAAATAAATAAAAATGAAATTCAATAGAGAAAAAAGTAGTTGTACAATTAGACAAGAAAAAACAAATGTACAGGTACAGATTAGGTGAAAATTGGCTCAATAACAGGTACAGATTAGGTGAAACTTGGCTCAATAACAGTAACTGCAAGAGAGATCTTGAACAATCACTTAAAGATGAGCCAGCCATGTGCAGCAGCTGCCAAAAAAGCCAGTGCAGTTCCTAGTCTGCTTTAACAGAGAGATAGAATCAAGATCATGTCTAGTGTTAGTACCACTTCATAAGGCCTTGGCAAGATCACACTTGGAATATTGCATCCAATTTTGGTTGTCACAATACAAAAAAAAATATTGAGACTCTGGAAAGTGCACAGAACAACAAATATGATTAGGGGACTGGAGACTAAAATATATAAAGAATGGTTGCTGGAATTGGGTAGGTCTTAGTTTAATGAAAAGAAGGGCTAGGGGAGACATGATAGTAGTCTTCCAATATCTCAGGGGCTGCCCCAAAGAAGAGGGAGTCAAGCTATTCTCCAAAGCATCAGAGGGCAGGACAAGAAGCAATGGGTGGAAATTAATCAAGGAGAGACGCAACCTAGAAGTAAGGAAAAATTACCGAACAGTGAGGACAATTTACCAGTGAAATGCCTTCAGAAGCTATGAGTGTTATTGGAGGCTTTTAAAAAGAGAATAGCCATTTGTCTGAAATGGTATAGGATCTCATGCTTGATCAGGTGGTTGGACTAGAAAAATTCCAAGATGTATGGACTTCAACTCCCAGCCAGCCAACTTGGATATGTTTTTTCCCCCTTGCTCCTTGAATTGCATCCAGAAACACATTGAAAACAAATCCAGTTCATGAAGTAGTGATGTTAAATGTGTGACACCATTTACTGTTTATGCAGCTGCATTCTGCACGAGTTGAAGTTTCCAGGTGCTCTTCAAGGGAAGCCCCGCGTAAAATGACTTACGGTAGTCCAGACAGAGAGTCACAAAGTCAGAAGTGACAGAAGCGAGAAGGGCCTCCGTGCCTAGCAATGGGGTCTGAATGCCACACAACCCAATGGAGTGCAAAGCTCCTTGTAGCCACAGCTGTTACATATTATTCCAGCTGTGAGTTCAAGAGGAACACCAGAATGCACACTGATCTGTGTGAGGCACGGCCATTGGTTCCATCAGAACCAGTGATGGAAAATCTCCACTTCTGCTGTTCTATTTATTGGTTTGATCTATTGCTAGTCCTCAATACCATTCATTTGGCGGCAAGTTACATGTCTCTGAAAAATGTTAGTAATGAAGTTACAAAGTAACAAGTCTGCAAAAAAGTGACTGTTCATTGTTTTCACACTTGCAACATCCCCATGGTCATGTGATTAAAATTTGGATGCTTGTCAACTGACATGTACTTATGACAGGGGTAATGTGATCTTCTTTTTGCAACCTTTTGACAAAGTCAGCGGGGAAGCCAGATTCATTTAACAATCATGGTGCTAATTTAAGAATTGGGGTGACTCATTTAACAAATGTGGCAAGAAAGGTCATAAAATGGGGCAAAACTCATTTAACAACTGTCTTGCTTAGCAATGGAAATTTTAGGCTCAATTGTGATTGTAAATAAAGGACTATCTGTGCTCAGTGAAAGAGAAGGATAAATCTAATGTAAAACATTGCTGAATTACATGTTTTGCCATTGACTATTTTGACTGCAGGTGCTAGACTGAAAAAAATCCCTATTTATTATGTTTTATCTACAAGAATTAAACGCAAAATAGAGAAAACAGAAAAACATGCATCCAGCAATAACTACAACAAAATGTGTACAAAAAAGAGAAAGAAATAATCCAAACAGGCCTAACATTAAACATACAAAAAAAATCTATCCTGGCTACAAGCTAGAAAAAAAAAACTAATAAATCCCCCTCCCCTTACATAATTGGTCTACAAATAATAAGGATTTCTCATTAAATCCTCATTTATTTAGAGAAAAACATATAAACAGATATTTCAGATGAGAAGTTCTCTTATAATCGAATCAACCCAACATCTCATCATTTCGTATGTGTGTGTGTGTGTGTGTTTGTATTACACCAAATCCTTCTGTTAACCATCAATAATTGTATTCAACTCGTAAAAAGTCACAAATGGCTCCCAGTGTATTATAAAGCTGTCTAGTCCATTTTCTCTAATCAAAACAATCACCATTTCTGCTACAGACTGAAAAAATTCAGAGTCGGTAGGGGAGAGGTTTATAATATAAGTAATCCTCAAATTACAACCACAATTGAGGCCAAAATTTCTGTCGCCAAGTGAGATATTTGTTAAGTGAGTTTTGCCCCATTTTACGACCTTGCCACAGTTGTTAAGTAAATAACTGCAGTTGTTAAATTAGCAACATAATTGTTTAGTAACTCTGGCTTCCCTATTGACTTTGCTTGTCAGAAGGTTGTAAAGGGCGATCACATGACACTGCAATCATCATAAATATGAATCAGTTGCCAAGTGTCTGGATTTTGATCATGTGACCCAGGGGGATGCTGCAACAATCATAAGTGTAAAAAATGGTCATAATCACTTTTTTCAGTGCAGTTATAACTTTCAACGGTCCCTAAATGAGGACTACCTATACTACCTGTTCCATACTGTATTATGGAAAGGTGAGATTCAGGATTTTTCAGGAAAGATATTCTGTTTATACTAGGGATTTTTTTTCAGGGATGTGCCAGGTATCTTTTTTATTTTTAAAAGAAAAATGTGAAGTTCTTGTGTTTCCTTTACAGGTTGTCCCTGACTTAACAACCATTCATTTAGTGAACATCCTTTTGACCAGAGATATCCAAAGTTGGCAACTTTAAGACTTGGGAGTTGAAGTCCACAAGTCTTAAAGTTGCCAAGTTTGGGGACCCCTAATTTTGACCCATAGAGTTACAATTATACAATTTGTGGCCGATTCAAAAGAGAGCCAGCATCCAGGTTCTTTCAGTAAAGTTGTAACTTTGAACAATCACTAACTGAACAGTTGCAAGTCGAGGAGTATATGTACACATAAAAAGCAGACAGAATCAAATGGCCAGGCAATCATTTTAACTTATTTGACTGTTCTCTGCCTCCTGTGCTTTAGAAACACCTTAAATTTACTTTAGCTAGCCAAAGGGGAAAGATTGCAGCTCCTGTTACTGTAACTTCATACCAACCCCTACAGATCTACTATTGGTGAGCAGCAGGTGCTGGACCTTCTGAGTAGCTCATGGTTGGAGAAGGTTGCAATGAAATTCTCGTGCAGAGCGAGCTGCCTCATTTCATACTCCTCTCGTAAATCGGGATGTGAGTCATTGCTGGCTAATTTTAAAATGCAGACATGCTCAGAAGCGGGAGTAGTGTCATTCATAAGACTTGTGGGGCTGGAAATTCTGTGTGTGTGAGAGATACAGTTGGCACGGATCAAAGAGTTTGCACGCACACTCTCTCTCTCTCTTTAATTTACCCTTTTAATCTGATGGGATGTAATCGGGAGAGATTTCCATTGAGTTCCCAGAGGGAGTAAAATTTTAGCGGCTGGGCAGCTCAAATGATCAAGCTCACACAGAACAAGGAAATAGTAATTTGTTCCCTGTGATCAAAGATAAGAGTCCATTGTGAGCACAACTGTGTGATGCAAACTATTCATCAGGCATATGATGAAATACCAGGTGACCACTAGTAATGCCATAGACAGTTCTGCTGCACTCAGCCATTCAAGAGTTTTACAGCCTAGATATGGTATTACTACCAGTATTATACCCAACTTAAAAGTGAGACTGGAGGTTGTAGGTTTTTTGGAGTTGGGAGGTTCATCTGTCAGATTAAAGTGCCATGGGTAGGTAAGTGAATTACCAGCTATTCTAGCAAGGGATAATCAACTTGAGGATTGATTTGGAGGTCCAAATGTACTCTTATTTCTTGATAGCAACAGTGTTTAGACTTTTATACCACTTCACAATGTTTTCCAGCTCTAAGTTTTCTTCTCTAAGTGATTTACAAAGTCACCCTGTTGCCCCCAACAAACTGGTCCTCATTTTACCCACCTCAGAAGGATGGGAGGCTGAGTCCACCTTGAGCCGGTGAGAATCGAACTGCCAAATTGCTGGCAGCCAGCAGTCAGCAAAGTGCAGTACTGAATTCAAACCACTGAGCCACCATGGCTCAAAGTCCAGGTAGTCCTCAACTTATGACCATAATTGAGCCCAAAATTTATGTTGTTAAGTGAGATATTTGTTAAGTGAGTTTTATCTCATTTTACAACCTTTCTTGCCACAGCTATTAGGTGCATCACCACAGTTGTCCAGTTAACAACACAGTTGTTATGTGAATCTGACTTCCCCATTGATTCTGCTTATCAGAAGGTCGCAAAAGGGAATCACATGACCATGCGCCACTGTAACCATCATAAATAGGAGTCAGTTGCCAAGCGTCTGAATTTTGATCACGTGACCAAGGGTCACAAGGGTAAGAAAGGATTGTATGTCACTTTTTCAATGCTGATGTACTGAACGAATTTGTGAATGAAGGCAAATATATCTGTCCCAGGATAATGGATCCTGCAACTAAACAAACTGTTGTAAGTTGAGGATTTATCAGTATAGAAGGAAAACCATACCCACACCTTTGGAAACATCTTTGAAGTTCTCAACACACAGTGACAATTTGGTAGTATACTAGGAAGACACCTCTGTGAAAGCTAGAAAAGCTGAAAACATTTAGAAAATGAAGTTTTTGACCTTAGCACTTTCTTTCCTTCAAGTGTGCAGGCATGTGTTATTTTCCAGTGGAGAATGGCGGACATGGAGGAAAATAAAATTTTGACTTATGGATTTGATGATTGTGAAATATAACAACTCTACCACTCATATATCCATTTTAAAATTATTTTTAAAATTATTTCTCTCTTTTTTTCTTGTAGGGAGTGGAGGAATGGACATTTTATTATAATATTAAATTAAGAGTTGAAAGTGTTATTTTATATCCTTGTAAGAAATCAGAAGTCATTTCTTGTATTCCATTTTTATTTTTATTTTTTTCCTTTATGCTTTAATTACACTTCTATCCCTTTTTATTTTTCATTGTTTCTCTTGATTGATAATTTGCTGCTTTTTATGTCTATGCTTTTTAAAATGTCATAAAATTATTTGAAATGAGAACTTTACCACTTTATAATGCCTCGGTTAGACCACACTTGGAATACTGCATCCAGTGTTGGCTGCCGCAGTATAATAAATAAAGATGTTTGAGCCTGGAAAGTGCAGAGAAGAGCAACAAAGATGGACTGCACACGAAGAATGGTTGCTGGAACTGGGTATGTCTACTTTGATGAAAAGAAGGACCAGGGGAGACATGAAAGCAGTGCTCTGATATCTGAGGGGCTGCCCCAAAGAAGAGGGAGTCAAGCTATTCTCCAAAGCACTTGCGGGCAAAACAAGAAGCAACTGAGAGAAGCAAACTGGAACTAAGGAGAAATAATTGAGTGTCAGTGAGAGTAATTAATCAGTGGATATAGCTTGTCTTCAGAAGTTGTAGGTGCTCCATAATTGTAGGTTTTTAAGAGGAATCTGAACAGCCATTTGTCTGGAATGGTATACGGTTTCCTGCTTGATCAGGGGAGTGGACTGACTGTCCTTTCCAACTGTTTTTTTCGAATATATCTGTTCTGGTAGCTGCAAGTATGAATGTCAGAGAGGTTGAGTTAACTGATTTCTTCCTTGGGATAAAGGGAAGGAGAAAATCTGCCTGCATTTCTTCGGTGTCACAATTAGCTTTGGGTAGTGGGTGGGAATTTGTGAATGCCACTGTGCGTAAGAGAAACCCAGAATTCTTCTCCCAGCTGGCAGAGGTGTGAAGAAAACACCTCATGTCTGTTTGCACACTCAGTGTGAAGAAGACCACAAAACTGTACTTTCTAGGAGAGAAAAGTTGTGAAACCCAGTGAGACTACATCTGTTCCTGCCTGGGTACTTTTTTTTTTTTTTTCTTCAATAATAAGAAAGGCGTTTGGATTCAAACAGAAGGAAACAACAACATCTGTTCTCTGATGAGTATTTTGATGCCCTTATTTTAAACTCCAGGAATCCAGTGATTCAATTTTTCCTGCTTTTGCTTATTAGCTGACCTACAAAACAAGCAGCAGTCCACCTAATACACACCCCAGCTGGGGCCTTCAATACTTGCCAGCTGATTGCAGGGGCTTTTCCCATTAATCACCAGCCTCCTTCCTCTCCACCCCCAGTGGGAATTCTAGTCTTTCTTTTTCTACAGATTTTGCTGCCCTCCCTTTGCTGGAATAGTTGTGGTTGGCTGTCACCTGCAAACATGCAGAGGAGACAGATGTGAAAGGGAGGCCATTGTAGCATGGGCTTTCTTTTCCTCTTACCAAGATTTGAAGGCGCCTGGTGCAATTGGCACTTTTTCTCTCCAGCTGGTGGCAGACCGGCTCTCATGGTAGCTTGTCTGTCCAAGACTCCATCTGTGTGAGGCTTGGCAGGGGAAGGAAAGCTTTTTTGCAACTTTTAAAATGCAAGATACCACCAGGCAAAACAGTGCAAAGGAAAAGAAGAGTTTTACCATGGTGGAGCAGAGGAGGAGGAGGAGGAAGAACAAGAGGAAGAAAGAGAAAAAAGAGGAAGGGGAAAGAAGAGGAGGAGATAGGTATGAACAAGAACAAAACAGACAAGAAGGTGAAGTAAGAGAAGAAAGACAAAAGAAAGAGGAAGAGGAGGAAGGGGACAGAACAAAAGGGAATAGGAAAAGATAGCTGTATATTGTACCTGCTTTTGTCTTTGAAATGCAATGGGTTAAAGTTATATAAAATTATGGTTCTACTTTCAATCAGGGCTGCTCAGCTAAGTGCCAATGCTTTCCTGGGAACCCCATGTACAGTATGTTCTTCTATTATTTGCATGCTAATAAAATTATCTTGCATCTTCGGAGTGCTTTGGTGGCACTGGATAAAACTTGGCCACAACACATTGTGCAATTCACATGAAATGAAATATTTGTGTTTGAACCCACATTAATTGTAGTCTTCTTGTATCATCTCCCATGAAATTGACCAAGCACCCCCACCAAACCCTGTATTGCAGGAAACTTCAAATGTTTTAATGTGTTGCATCTTTTTAAAGAGCCTGTTTGGGTCACTTCCGAAGCAGCTATCCTGTGGGGAACTTCCCAGGCCACACTTCTTTGTCTGTGAAATCTCTCCCAACTTCTGCCAACATCCTAGCACTTTAAATTCCCCAAGAATTCTGTGAGTTGTTGGGAATAAAGTTGTAGGGAATGAGTTGTAAGGGAATAAAGCTGATAGGGAACTGAAAATAATCCTTGATATACAAGTTCATTTAGTGACCATTCAAAGTTATAATAGCACTGAAAAAAGTGACTTAAGACCATTTTTCAGAATTATGACCATTGCACCTCCCTCGTGATCACATGACCAAGATTCTTGGCAACTGACATATTTATGACGGCTGCAGTGTCCCAAGGCTCATGTGACCCCCTTTTGCAACTTTCTGACCAGCAATGGGGAAGCTAGATTCATTTAACAACTGTGTTACTAATTTAACAACTGCAATGATTCACTCAACAACAGTGGCAGGAAAGGCTGTAAAATGGGGCAAAACTCACTTAGCAGAAATTTGGGCCTCAATGATAGTGATAAGTTGAGGATTACCTGTGTGGAAATTGAAATTCTAGCTTGTTTATATATGTCAAGTCTGTGTTGTGCTATGATGTCAGGGTTATTTAGGAAGAGGGGGGACCCAAAAGGTCACCAACATCTAGATGAGTGCTCCTCAGTTTCAACAACTTTCAAATGTGTGGGTGTCAGTTCTTATAATTCCCCAGCCACCAATTCTGGGAATTGAAGTCCACATGGCTGAAAGTTCCAAGACTGAGGAATTCATATAGATGCTTCATATTTAATTCTGCAGCTGCTCTGAAATGCATGTTTACAAATAAATATTGTATGTTTTTTTCCAGCTACTGAATCATGTAGGTATGCAGGGAGAAACAGTTCTGAGAAAGAGAAAAGCAATCCTCCCCCCAAAAATTACTGCTTACAAATCTCTTCCTGCTGGTTGAGGTTAAGGTGGGGGGCAGGAACAGAGGGTAATATTGCAAAACAGGTTCAGGAATTTGAAAACCACTCCCTCTGGTGCAAGTTGTAATTGCCCTGGTGAGACGTAGCATTTGAGATCATGAAGAAAACATAATGTTTGTCCAGAACACGCTGTCATAAAAGAGTGAGGAAAAATAAATTGCAGGAGGTGATGCTGGGAGATTCTGGGAGTTGAAGTCCCACACAGTGTAAAGTTCCCAAGACTGAGATATATTAGTTTAGATATAGCTGCAATAGAGAAGAATGCAGCTTATCCCCAACTGGTTTTATTGCCTCTTCTCAAACACCACCTGCCAGCCTTTTATTTACTTTCTTTTTATTATATTTGCTTGCTCTTGTAAATTAAGAGGATTTGCTGTGAAAGCTTGTTCATTGACTTGTTCATCTTCCCCTCTGCAAAAAATGGCCCCAAGAGCCACAAGGTGGCTTCTTTCCAACCCACTTAAAGAAACACATTGTGGGCTGTGTTAATTTTTTCAGGAGATTTTAAGAGATGGCCAAGTGCTAGTTGGAAAAGTTTGCCAGCAGTATTGAGATTGCAATTTCAAGAATATAAGAACATAGGCAGTGTTATGGACCTTCTAGTCTTATAGTGCCCAATAAAGCCCATGAAGGAAGGGAGGAAAAAAGGAGGAAGAAAAAAGAGAGAGAGAAAGAGAGAGAGAAAAGAAAGAAAACAAGAGGGGGGGAGAGAGAGAGAAAGAGAGAGAGAGAGAGAAAGGGAAAGAAAAAGACAAAGAAAGAGAGAAAGAGAAAAGGAAAGAAAAAGAGAGAAAGAGATAGAAAGAGAGAGAGAAAGGGAAAGAAAAGAGAAAGAAAGAAAGAGAGGGAAAGAGAGAGAGAGAGAAAGAGAGAAGGGGAAAGAGAAAAAAAGAGAGAAAGAGATAGAGAGAGGAAAAGAAAAAGAGAAAGAGAGAGAGAGAGAGAGAGAAAGAGAGAAAGGGAACGAAAAAGAGAAAGAGAGAAAGAGAAAGGGAAAGAAAAAGAGAAAGAAAGAAAGAAAGAAAGAGGGAAAAGAGAGAGAGAGAAAGGGAAAGAAAAAGAGAAAGAGAGAGAGAGAAAAATAGAGAAAGGGAAATAAAAAGAGAAAGAAAGAGAGGGAAAGAGAGAAAGAGAAAGGGAAAGAGGGAGAGAAAGAAAAAGAAAAGGGAAAGAAAGAAAGAAAAAAGAGATGGAGAAAGTGATGGTGGAGGAGGACAATAACAACAGAACATAAGCGGTGTCCTGTTGGGTTGGGCACAGGACAGGAGCAACCAGAATATAAGCCATGCTTTTATGAATCAGATCCACCTGCCCCATCTATTCTGCCAGTGTCCTACCAACTGTTCAAGAAAGCCTGCAACTCTCCCAGAAAAATATCCATAAAATCTAGCAAATGAATTTCTGGAACCATGTTTTTCCCATTTGAAAAGTGTGGGAATGATTGTGTTACTGTGTGCCTCCCAGAGAACTTGGAGCTACTCTGTGTGTGTGAGGGGGGCGGGGGGGGGAGAGAGAGAGATGTGTCACATTAATGTTAGGGTCCCACTGAGCAGAACACCTTCAATTACCATGAACAGAGAGCACCCTTTTTTCCTTACCTGTTGCCATCATTTTGTTGGCAGTCAAACTCTTCCTGAACATTGAGTAAACAAGATCAGCACATTCTCTTATAACTTTTTGATTCAAGAAAGTCAGTACAACTTGTTTGTTCAGAGAAAAAGTATGCTGGATTCATTTTATGCCAGCATTGGAATAACTCTGTGACCTTGTTGACAGCTAATGTAATCAAATCAGTGTTTGCACTCATGCTGTATCTCTTTCATATGGGTGCATGGATATGACTTTTCACTGTGGCTGGTTTTACACATTCCGCTAACTCCTAATATGCTTGAATGGATGTGGGTTCACAGCACAGTATAAATCTAGCTACAATAGTTTATCAATCGTGGCTTATGGTTTTTAGTGCAGAGGTCTCCAAATCTGGCAACTTTAAGACTTCAGCCAGTAGATTTCAACTCCCGGAGTTCCTCAGCCAGCATCCCAGCCAGTCACAACTTTAAGGCTTGTGGACTTCAAGTAACAGGATAGCAGAGTTCCAGTATTTGAGAGGCTGCCATAGATAAGAGAGGCTCATTTTCCAAAACATCTGAAGGCAGGACAAGAAACAATGGATGGAAACTAATTAAGGAGAGAAGCAACCTGGAACGAAGAAGAAACTTCCTGACAGAACAATTAATCAGTGGAACTGCTTGCCTCCAGAAATTGTGGATGCTCCATCAATTGAGTTTTTAAATAAGAGATTAGATAATTATTTGTCTGAAATGATATAGGTTCTCCTATTTGAGTAGGGGGTTGGACAGGAAGATCACCTCGAGCTGTACAGGTGAAACTAAAAAAAATAGAATATTGTGCAAAAAGTTCATTTATTTCAGTAATGCAACTTAAAAGGTGAGACTAATACATGAGATAGACTCATTACATGCAAAGCAAGATAGTTCAAGCTGTGATTTGTCATAATTAAGATGATTATGGCTTACAGCTCATGAAAACCCTAAACCCACAATCTCAGAAAATTAGAATATTACAAGCAATCAATGAAACAAGGATTGTTTGTAGAACAACATCGGACCTCTGAAAAGTTACACTGCTCAAAAAAATAAAGGGAACACTTAAACAACACAATGTAACTCCAAGTCAATCACACTTCTGTGAAATCAAACTGTCCACTTAGGTAGCAACCCTGATTGACAATCAATTTCATGTGCTGTTGTGCAAATGGAATAGACAACAGGTGGAAAGCAGAGGCAGGTAGCAAGACATCCCCAATAAAGGAGTGGTGCTGCAGGTGCTGACCACAGACCACTTCTCAGTTCCTATGCTTTCTGGTTGATGGTTTGGTCACTTTTGAATGCTGGCGCTGCTTTCACTCTTATGGTAACATGAGACGGAGTCTACGAATCACACAAGTGGCTCAGATAGTGCAGCTCATCCAGGATGGCACATCAATGCAAGCTGTGGCAAGAAGGTTTGCTGTGTCTGTCAGCGTAGCGTCCAGAGCATGGAGGTGCGACCAGGAGACAGGCCAGTACATCAGAAGACGTGGAGGAGGCCGTAGGAGGGCAGCAACCCAGCATCAGGATCGCTACCTCTGCCTTTGTGCAAGGAGGGACAGGATAGCATTGCCAAAGCCCTGCAAAATGACCTCCAGCAGGCCACCAATGTGCATGTGGCTGCTCAAACGGTCAGAAACAGACTCCATGGGGGTGGGATGAGGGCCCGATGTCCATAGGTGGGGGTTATGCTTACAGCCCAACACCGTGCAGGACTTTGGCATTTGTCAGAGAACACCAAGATTGGCACATTCGCTCTTCACAGATGAAAGCAGGTTCACACTGAGCACATGTGACAGACGTGACAGGGTCTGGAGACGCCATGGAGAATGTTCTGCTGCCTGCAACATCCTCCAGCATGACTGGTTTGGCAGTGGGTCAGTAATGGTGTGGGGTGGCATTTCTTTAGGGGGCCGCACAGCCATCCATGTGCTTGCCAGAGGTAGCCTGACTGCCATTAGATACCGAGATGAGGTCCTCAGACCCCTTGTGAGATCATATGCTGGTGCGGTTGGCCCTAGGTTCCTCCTAATGCAAGACAATGCTAGACCTCATGTGGCTGGAGTGTGTCAGCAGTTCCTGCAAGACAAAGGCACTGATGCCATGGACTGGCCCACCCATTCCCCAGACCTGAATCCAATTGAGCACATCTGGGACATCATGTCTCACTCTATCCAGCAATGACATGTTGCACCACAGACTGTCCAGGATTTGGGGGATGCTTTTGTCCAAGTGAGGGAGGAGATCCCTCAGGAGACCATCCTCCCCCTCATCAGAAGCAGGCCCAGGCGTTGTAGGGAGGTCATAAAGACAGGTGGAGGCCACACTTACTACTGAGCCTCATTTTGACTTGTTTTAAGGACATTACATCAGGATCAGCCTGTAGTGTTTTTTTTCCAAGTTAATTTTGTGTGTAACTCCAAATCCAGACCTCCATGGGTTGCTAAATTATCCATTGATAATTTTTTGTAATTTTGTTGTCAGCACATTTAACTATGTAATGAACATAGTATTTAATAAGAATACTTCATCCATTCAGATCTAGGATGTCTTATTTTTGTGTTCCCTTTATTTTTTTGAGCAGTGTATAAGCATGCATATGTACTCAGTACTTCGTTTGGGCCCCTTTTGCAGCAATTACTGCCTCAATGTGGTGTGGCATGGAAGCTACCAGCTTGTGGCACTGCTGAGGTGTTGTGGAAGACCAGGATGCTTCAATAGCGGCCTTCAGCTCTTCTGCATTGTTCAGTCTCATGTCTCTCATCTTTCTCTTGGCAATGGCCCATAGATTCTCTATGGGGTTCAGGTCAGGTGAGTTTGCTGGCCAATCAAGCACAGTAATCCCACAGTCACTGAACCAGATTTTGGTGCTTTTGGGAGGTGCCAAGTCCTGCTGGAAAATGAAGTCAGCATCCCCATAAAGCTCATCTGCGGAAGGGAGCATGAAGTGCTCCAAAATCTCCTGGTAGATGGCTGCGTTGACCATGGACTTAATGAAGCACAGTGGACCAACACCAGCAGATGACATGGCTCCGCAAATCAACACAGACTGTGGAAACTTCACACTGGACTTCAAGCATCTTGCAGTGTGTGCCCCTCCATTCTTCCTCCAGACTCTGGGTCCTTGGTTTCCAAATGAGATGCAAAAGTTGCTCTCATCAGAAAAGGGGACTTTGGACCACTGAGCAACAGACCAGGTCTGTTTTTCTTTAGCCCAGGTAAGACGTTTCTGACGTTGTTTGTTGTTCAGGAGCAACTTGACAAAAGGAATACGACCTTTGAAGCCCATGTCCAGGATGCGTCTGTGTGTGGTGGCTCTTGATGCTCTGACTCCAGCCTCGGTCCACTCCTTGTGAAAGTCCCCAACACTTTTGAATGGCCTTTTCCCGACACTCCTCTCCAGGCTGCGGTCATCTCTGCTGCTTGTGCACCTTTTTCTTCCACACTTTTCCCTTCCACATAACTTTCTATGAATGTGCTTTGATACAGCACTTTGGGAACATCCAACTTCTTTTGCAATTACCTTTTGAGGTGTTCCGTCCTTATGGAGGGTGTCAATAATGGTTTTCTGCACAGCTGCCAGGTCAGCAGTCTTTCCCATGATTGTGATTCCTACTGAACCAGACTGAGAGACCATTTAAAGGCCCAGGAACCCTTTGCAGGTGTTATGGCTTCATTAGCTGATTAGATTGGGACACTTTGAGCCTAGAATATTGAACCTGTTCACAATATTCTAATTTTCTGAGATTGTGGATTTGGGGTTTTCATGAGCTGTAAGCCATAATCATCTCAATTATGACAAATCACGGCTTGAACTATCTTGCTTTGCATGTAATGAGTCTATCTCATATATTAGGTTCACCTTTTAAGTTGCATTACTGAAATAAATGAATTTTTGCATAACATTCTAATTTTTCAAGTTTCACCTGTATTCTGATTGATTAAATTCTGAGAGTTGAAGTTCACATGTCTTAAAGTTGCCAAGTTTGGAGTCCCCTGATTCAGTGATATGAGGGAATCCAAGTTCTATGACACATACAACAAAGCAGGATTAAAACCAGAGCTGGTACAAGAAACTTTCTACAATTCCCTACCAAATTTGTGGACAGAAAAATGGAATGGGCATTTTTCCCCCCAAAATTTATCCACAGGAAGACACACACACCCCACTCCCAACAGCACAATAACAGGTTTTCTACACAATAGTGGGAGAACTCTGAGATATATGCCCTGCCAAAATCTTTTATTGAAATTTAATGGAAGCAAGAAAAGAGCCTTCTCTTTTCTTTTCTCCCTTGGAGAGAGATAATTAGATTCAGACATCCCTATTCACCGACCCTATCAATTGGGAAACTGTGAACATCCTAGCTCTAGCCAAGTCCAAAAAACACTACAGAATTCCTGGAAGCCTGGCACTCTGACACATTGGCTATCAATAGACACATGGAGATAAGCAACATCTATAGACCATTCAAAAGGGACAATCAACAAGCCAAAAAAGGAACAAAAAGACCAAAACATCTCACCAGCAATCAATACCCAGATAAGAAGAGATTAACACCAAGATTAATATTAGACCAACAATCAAGAAGCAAACAATACCGCAATCAAAACTAACATAAACAGCCCAACCAAGACATCATCAAGAGCATCCCCATAAATACTGACAGGGTAGCAGCCATTTTATTTAAACAGAGCAAACTCTACTCCCTACTAGTACTGATGATGTTATTTAGTTTGGTAATGAAATGTCTGTAAAAAAGCAACCAAGCTTGGAGAGCACTAAGGATCTCTCACCTACTCTCTTTGTAAATGCAAACAGCACTACATCCCATCCATTTGAATTTCTCCAACGCTGACTTTTTCTTTGAAAGAAATTGCAAGATGTCTTCTCTTTCATCAAATTAAATAAGAATTCTCTCTCACTCTGCAAAGACACTGAAAAAAGTGATTTAGGATCATATTTCACAGTTACAGCCTTTGTAGCATTCCCATCATCATGTGATTAAAATTCAGATGCTTGGCAACTGATTCATATTTATGATTGTTGCTATGTCCCAAGGTCATCTGACCTGACAGCAAAGTCAATGGGAAATCCTTATTCACATAACAACTGTGTTATTAACTTATCAATTGTAGTGATTCACTTAACAACATAAATGTTAGCCAATTGTGGTCATAAGTTGAGGATAACCTGTATCACACATTGCCCCAAGTTGCTTTCGGTAGTGAGATGTGAGGCATATAAATTTAATTAATGAACAAAAATTTGATTAATAAAAATGCAAGGCTTTTCTGCACCACAGGAATTAAAACAAATCATAATTTAGTGCAATGTGCAAAATTCAGTTTTTGTCTTGATGACACCCTCGCATGTGTACCTGGTTCATATGTTCACAGAGCGTAGAATACTGAATCCTGCAGAATCTTTGCTCTGGGATTAGCAAACCAGGATTTACCTGCAGAGAATGGCTAAAATCCACGGATTCTGGCTTCAGACAGGTACATAGACGAAGGCTAGACAGGGTTCCCAACTCCCCAGGCCAGGGGCCATTACCAGGTTTTGAGCCTTTCGGAACTGAGCCATGGAAGTCGCAGGTGCATGGGTGCAGGCACTTCTCCACTTGCACAAGCAGCGGGCATGGGCAAATGTACAAACTCCATTTGGCAAGCAGTGTGCTCACTGCGTGTGTAAATTGAGCTGCGTGCATGCTTGCTCACCGCTTGTGTGGAACCACTTCCCTGTACCCTGGCCAGTCCTCAAAAATGGGAAGGTTGCAGAACTTCAGGCTAGATCCATAGCTGTGCCTTCAATTTTCTGTCCTATGGCCAAGGCCAATTGCTGAAAGGGGACAAAAAAATCGCAATCTCTGCTGGAGATTTCAAGACAATGTCCCTTTGGTGTGAGATAATAGCTGAAGTCTTCTGGTTCTTCACCTTCCCTCTACCTGTCTGGAAGTGATGGTGCTTTCCCCTAGCTTTGCACCTTGGGCAAATGTGTTGATGATCCAAACTCTGTCAAGGACCTGGGAGTACTCATCTCTAATGATCGAAGTGCTCACTGCAACTACATAGCCAAAAAGGCATTAAAAATTGTTCACCTAATCCTACGTAGCTTTTTCTCTGGTAATATCACACTAATAACTAGAGCATACAACACATTTGCTAGAGCAATACTCGAATACAGCTCATCAGTCTGGAACCCACATTACGTATCTGATATTAGCACAGTTGAGAAAGTCCAGAAATATTTCACAAGAAGAGTTCTCCACTCCTCTACTCGTTGTAGAATACCTTATACCACCAGACTCAAAATTCTAGACCTAGAAAATCTAGAACTACACCGCCTTCGGTCCGATCTAAGTATAGGATATAAAATCATACATTGCAATGTTCTACCTATCAATGAATACTTCAGCTTCAACCATAACAATACAAGAGCAAACAATAGATACAAACTCAAGGTTAACCGCACCAAACTTGATTGCAGGAAATACGACTTCAGCAACAGAGTGGTCAATGTCTGGAATATTCTACCTGACTCTGTGGTTTCTTCCCCAAACCCCAAAAACTTTAACCTTAGACTGTCTACTATTGACCTCACCCCTTTCCTAAGAGGTCTGTAGGAGGCGTGCAAAAGCGCACTAACGTGCCTCCCATCCCTGTCCTATTGTTTCTTTTTTGTTTTTCTTTTTCATATCCATTCATGTATTCATAACTATGTTTATACATATCTATTATCTCATAATCGCTTGACTAAATAATAAATAAATAGACTTTCCCTTTCCTGCTGCAGCAACAGTAAAATCCAGAAGGAAGAGAGGCCTTAAAAGAATTTCTGGCAAAGATTTAGAACATTCTGTCACCCTCTTGACAAGCTACCTCTGACAGAGCAAATTTTCCCCCATTTGGGGATTCTTGGCTCAGGGAGGACGAGAGACAGTTTGGCTCGGGTTACAGAGGCGACCCAGCCTCACCCCATTCTCCCTTGAAAAGGAGATTTTCACACCAGTCTTTATTTGCAGGGCTCCTGTCAGCCTTAAGGCTCATAAAGGAATACAGGTAGTCCTCAACTTATGGCAATTGATCCCAGAATGTATATTGTTAAATGAGGCATTTGTTAAGTGAGTTTTGCTCCATTTTATGACCTTTCTAGCCACAGTTGTTAAGTGAATCAGTTAACAGTTAAGTTAGTAACACGGCCATCAAGTGAATCTGGCTTCCCCATTGACTTTGTCAGAAGATCACCCCAGAAAAGTGCAACATCAAAATTATGAACCAATTGCCAAGCATCCAAAATTTGATCATGTGACTACGGGGATGCTGCAATGGTCGTAAATGTGAAAAACGATCACAAGTTACATTTTTCAGTGCCATTTTTACTTTGAATGGTCACTAAATGAACTGTTATAAGTCGGAAGACTAGTTTTATTTTTAGATAAGCAAGGCAGTCCAGTTTGTGATACAGTACGGCATGACACATTTAAGTACAATACAATACCGTAGTACCATCTGTTGAGCTACTCCCACCTAACCTGCTCTCCAAGGAGACAGTTACATCCGGTAAAATACAGACATTTCAAAGCAGAACAGTTAGTCATTCCAATCTTTGATCCCATATACAGGTTGTAGCACTTGAGCGAGCCGCCAATTGTCCATAATGTCCCGGTGGCTCAAGCCAAAGGCCCTCAGTCTGCCTCCCAGTGATCGGTGGAACAGCATTCTGTTGAAAACAACAACTGGCAAGTGGAAACAGGGGTGGAGTCCGGTACAGCAGCCCAATGACGATGTCGGCAACATGGTCAGGATGCCCATACTTTGTGGTTTTGATGCCCCAGGTTTCCTCCATTCGGTAGCCGAATGTCTAGGACCCACAGCTGGTTCGCAGTCTCCACGATCAGGCCTGGTTTGATGAAGGAGGATTCGGATGGGATTACTGGTTCCATGCTTGTCTGGACACCTGCTGGACTTAGCATCTTCTCCAGGCATCGGAGCACACAATTGTGGCGTGTGCACCTGGCATTGTGGGTTATCTCACAAACTTGCAGCACATGGTGTAATGTTTATGGGGCACAGTAGGTGTGTCTGCAAGTCCTGTTGGTGACTTGCCTGTTGTTTCCCCATGCACTCCTAGTCTTGGTGGGGAATAAGCCACTCCTCAGCTGGATGCCCCTTATGTATAAGCAAGGGAACACCCAAGCTGGTTGGAGTAGCCACTCATGGCTGGCTTTGTCTACTTCAGGGACTTTCAGTTTGCTGCCATCCACTCTTCTCTTACTTCTGCTTTGGATGTTATGACTGTGTTGTTCAGTCTACATGGCTGGTCCATTTGGTGCCCTAGGGACCAGAAGGAGTCTTGCCTCTGCACTATCTGAAGTATAGTTGCAAGATTCGATGTAACCTTCTCAAGCTTTTTCTGCTGCAGAAGTGGGATCAAAGCGGAGGAGCATGGTATCCCCAGGACACCATCTTTGACATTGGCATGAAAGTATCCCAGTGGGGTATCCATGGGAAGCCTGAGCCTTTGCTTCATCACAACATGCATCAGGCAATCTAGCTTCTTCAGGGTGTTCTGTGGGCATGACTAAGACAAGTTCTTGGGCATCAGCTGGAACTTGAGTAGCTTAAGCCACTGGTGTGGCTTAAGTGGTGCCTTTGTTAGCTCATTCAGCAGAGTGTCCAGCTTGCCAGTATGTTTCAGGATGACTCTTCCCTTCCAGTTGAACTGGAGGCCCAGGTATCTCATTGAATCACTGGTCCCTAGGGGTGTGATGGGTTCTCCTTTACACTCGTATGGTGTCGGGACTAAGGCCATGCACTTATGCTTTCTGTCCTTGGTGATGGTAAGGCCATGGGATTTCTTTGTGTTGAGTGCCAAAGCAGCTCTTTGGAAGGCTCCAGTGAGTGGGTGGAGTTTCTTCTGGAGCCTGCTGGACTTTCCTGCATGCAACACTAGGTCATCCGCATAGCCTAGATTACTGATTCTCTGGCTATCAAGGTTGAATCTGACTTCGGGTAATGATGATCTCACAATGTCTTTAATGACCATTATAAACAGGAGTGGGGATAGAGGGTCACCTTGCCCAATGCCCTGATCACATTTGGTAGTGGTCCCTGAAAGCTGCATGGTGGATCGTTTGTAGACATGTCTCAGATAAGACACCAGTGGGGGAGGCAGATCCGCTTGAAGAGACTCTTATGTGACACCATATCAAATGCCTTGGCTATATCCAAGAATAGCAATCACACAGGGAACTCTATCTGTGTTGATTCTATGAAAGATGGTATGTAGCAGAGTTGATGCCTCGAGGCAGCCATCTCTCTGGAGGAATGCATGTTGAAGGGGAGAGAGCTGAAGCATATCTTAGAGGCATCGGGCCAAGATCTTCTGGAACGCTCAGGTTGAGGTTGAGATAGGCCTATAGTCAAAGGATCCTTCATCTTGGGAAGAAACAGCACTTGCGAGAATACTGTGTCTTGGTGGGTCACCTGCTGCGAGCAACAGATTGTAATATGCTGCCAGCGAGGACAGCGAGGTCAGCAGTTCCTCAGCCAGTATTTGGTCCAGTCCAGGTGCACTGGCTTTCATACCATGGAGGGCTGCAATGACCTCCACTAGGGACCACAGGACTGCAGATGGCTCTGCAGGTTCACTATCATCGTTCGTGCTCAGTGTTCTGAGTACTGATGACCAATATTCTTCCATCTCTGATGGCATCGGCACCTGATCCTTATATGCATTCCTCCAGCATCTGAACTATATAGTTGAGGTAGCATCGTGTCGCTGGAGCTTGTAGAGTTTCTGGATGTTTACTTAGTTTACTCTACGGATGGCCTTCTTGCTCCATTGGCAGTTCATAGTGTTGGGTCTTGCCACAGATGGTTTCCACTTGTGTGGGAACCAGTTCTGGGAGTTCTGGCTCAGCTGAGCCCTGCACTGCTTGTGGCTGATCGCTCCATCCTGTAAGTTTCAGGCAATCTCTGTCAGCTCCTTGGCCCTCATCTTGGCCTCTTGGAAATGGTCTGCCGCAGCTACCAGAAGGACACATCTCCATTTGGCAGTTGTGTCAACTGGTTGGGAGGCTGAAGGGGTGGATTGTCTGACAGTTACTGCATGATCCATATCTCTCTCTGGGTCTACTCTCTCTTGGTCAGTTGGAGGCACTTCTTGAGGGCTTCCTGCAACCAGCCTGGAAAGTATGGGTCAAGAAGTGTGAGGAGTATTTTCTTCAACATCCCGTTTTCCCAGTGACTATCAGCATGCCATTGTAGGGCCTCGTTGTCCTCTTGGATCACGCCAGGTGCTTTGTGGGTAGGGTGGCTACATGCTTGGCATTTACCTCCGCTAGGTGGCAATGGGATCGGTTTTGGCCTAGGCCCTGCTTCATCTTGAAGCGGGAACCACAAAAACACAGGGAAGCAGGGGCTATTTGTTTTGTTTTGGTTGTCGGTATCACTGACATTCCCATCTCCACTGCTGGAGTCGAAATTTCCAAGGGGATCAGGACTCAAAGTAATTGCCATAATTAACTAGCAGCAAGCCCTCTGCGAGTTGGTTAGGTCTCGCAGGGGGGTGGCTTGGATGAGTTCATGAGTACTACCCCTACTTATCCAGCGGTTGCTATGGGGAGGCGTCCAAGCTGTGCAACTATCCTCACTTAAGAGAGGCATAGTTTATATTGTCTTTCATAATTTGTACTCACTCTGTATACTTCGTCTAACTCTTTCAAAATATCGTCCTTATCTTTTTCCAATAGGTCTGCTAATATTTCTGCCATCACTTGTTCTAAGTCCTCTTCTTTAGATTCCATTATATTTTGAAATCTTAGATATGCTGCGACCTTATCCATTTCCAAATATACCAAGGAGTCATCCATTTCTTTACTCACATTTCTTAATTGCTGACCAACCATTTCCAGCTTCTTTTCCATTTTTTCCATTCTTTTTTTAACTTCCTTTATTCTTGATTCATTCCTTTCTAGTGCTTGCTGTATTGTTTCAATTTTTTGATTCAGCTTTAGGATGTCTAGTTTCATTTCTGCCTTTAAGTTTCCTATCTCTTCTTTCATGTCAGCTCTTGATTTGATATGATTTTTAACCACTATTTCCTGAAGCTTCAGCATGGACTCTTGTAAAGTAAGAAGGGTCAATTGAATATTGGCATTTGTGATGATAGGTTGTTTTTCTCCAGATAAAGTTTCTTCAATTGTCTTTTGTGCCATCACTGAGGTAGATGGCATTGGAGTTATTTGTATTGAAGAAGTCTTCCTTCCAGTTTTAAATGTTGTATTTGTAATGGAAGTCATTTCTTGTAAAATTTGTTTTTGTATTATATTAGATATATTGTCCCAAATTAACATTCATTATTAAGAAATATCAACTATAAATGGCCGCTACGCTAAATAATATGATCTATTGCAAGATTAACCTCTCTTATCAATATATATATATATATATTCCAGAACACTTTTATAGCTAATTTCTAAATCAAATATCTGGATTTATAATTCTTAATAATTTATCAAATTCCTCTAATTAAATTTAAGCAATATTAACATGTATATCTATAAATGCTATAAAATCCCAAATCTCAAAATAATATTATAGAATAATATTTCAATTACTTACAAATCTAAATATAGATATATCAACCTTACTATACGATAATTAATTAGTTAATCTATAATAATCACAATCTCAATTAATTATTTAAATCAATCTAATCAATGCCTATAATCAAATATCTATATCTAAATAATTAATCATCACCTCCCCTTTTTTATATCTGTTATAACCAAATATAAACTACAATATTACTAATTTATCAATTAAGTATATATAAATTACATTTACCACATTCAAAAATCAATTAAGTTGGTGTCAAAAAATAATTGTTACAATCCACAAATTTAGAAGCTTAAAGTGTCTTCATATAATTGTTCAGTTCTTAAAGATTCTTTCATTGAGTGCACCGGAAGTACAGAGTTGCTGAGTAATGTCTCTGATTTCACTATCTCTCCACACTTTCCACTGTAGTCATTTCTCCTTTTGTTTGAAAGTTAACAAGTCAATTCCCACTTACTAAAGTCCAATAATCCAAAAAGGGGACTAGTAAATTGTTCAGTTTCATTTGTGGAATATTTAAAGTTGTAATTTAATTCCTTATTTCAAGTCTCCCCCCATCTCAGGTTCGTCCTTCCAATTTCCCCCAAAGTCCACAATTCAAATCCTTCAAAATTCCTTTAGATTAAATTATTGTTCTTTCTTTCTTTCTTCTTCTTTTTACTCTCCCCCAATTATTATCAGTCTCTCAGATCCCTCCAATTCTCTTATTTTCTCTGTCCAATCGCTCATGTTCTTATCCTTTCCTGTCTCACGAGCCCTTTCTCTTTCACCGCCGCTCATATCTGCCTTGGCCACTGTTTTCAGACTTCGCTTCAACTAAGAGATTCCAATATTCAACACTCAATCAGGATTGCAAATTCTTTCACTCACCCTCTTCGTTCATCACAGTCTGTCATTCACTCGCTTCCCCTTGATTGCAACGATCAAGGCTTTAGGACCACCATTGCTGACAGTCTCTTGTTGTCAGTCTCCACAGGGTTTCTCTACGTCGTTCTGAGAATCGCCTTTTCCGTCCCACGACTTGAGTCTCCCCACATTGGCACACATCTCTACAAGATGCGTGCACTCCTAAGGGTCACTCCAACAGCAAGAGGAGATAGCATGAAATCCAGAGCGAGCTTCAGCACTCCGTTTGCCCATATCTTGTCACCGGAAGTCCCCTAAACATCCAAAAGAGGTCCATGTGAGATTTGCCAGAAGGAAAGTTCAAGATATTATACACAAAATTTCTAGAGAAGAAACAATTACATACAAAGGGAAAGAAATCTTGATGATTAAACAAATCCCAAGAAGACTGAGAAAGCAGAGGCGATTGGTGAACCAATTCCTGGTGAACCAATTAAACCAAAAAGGTATCATATTTAGATGGCTAATTCCAGAGGGAATGCTAATCACTTGGGAAGAAAGAAAAATTAAAGTAGACTCCGTGGAAAAAGCCCAAGAATTCTACGAACGATTGATAGGCCATGAAAAATCGAGTAGTAGAGACGACTTAGAAATGAATTCGCAAGACGACCAAGATTATCAAAAAAGTAGAAATGGGAATTGTAGGAATTCAAAAAATAAACAACATCAAGAGAGCGAAGAACCGAAGATGCACAATCAACCACAGAGAGACAGGAGTAACTACAAGACAAAGAGCAAAAGTCAATTAGGTGATGGAGGAAGAAAAAAAATGCTATCAATTAACATAAATGGCCTTAATTCTAGGATAAAAAGGAAAAGAGTATTAACCAAATTAATTAAACAAAATGCAGATATAATATGTTTACAGGAAACTCATATAAGGAAGGAAGAAGAACAATATTTAGAATGCCCCAAGCTAGGGAATTTGTCGCCAGCAGATTTTAAGAAAAAGAAGGAGATAGCAGTATATGTGAAAGACGATATGAAAGCAAAGCCAATTTGGATAGACCCCAATGGAAGAATTCTGATGTTACAAATTTGGATTAAATCAATCCCAGTTCTACTAATGGTAATCTATGCCCCCAATGATAACCAAAAGGAATTTTTGAAACAACTACATGAGAAACTAGTGGAATTGGAAAAAAGGAATATTTGTATCTTGGGAGATTTCAATGCTATTATGGACCACCAGAAAGATCATAGTAGTGAGGGAGAAAAGAAGAAAAAAAGAGAACTACCAAAAACATGTGAAGAAATGATGATTGAACTAAATTTGATAGATATGTGGAGGAAATTAAACCCTGAGAAAAAGCAATTTACATTTTATTCCAACCCTCACCAATCATGGACACGAATTGGTATGGTATGGATGAATGGTGAATTAGTAAACGAATTAAAAGAGATTGAAATCTTACCAAACAAATGGGCAGATCACAACCTGATTCAGATAGTGTGGAAAGGCAGGAAGAAATCAAGGAAAAGGTGGACCTTAAATACACAGTTAATTAAAGAGAAAGAATTTATGAATAAACTTGATGAGAAATTAGATTATTTTTTAAAAGAAAATAATAACAAGGCAACTACGAAACAGAATATTTGGGATACAATGAAGGCAATAATAAGAGGCATAACGATATCATATACTGCTAAAAGAAACAAAGAAAAATATGCTCAACAAAATAAATTAGAACAAAGACTCAAAGAATCAGAAATTCAGCTGCAAAACACCCCAAAAGATAGCAAATTGAAAAAACAGATGATAATAATTAAACATAAATTAAATTTAATCAAACAAGAAGGAATAGACTCAAACTTAAATGCAGCCAGACAGATATTTTTTGAAGAGGCCAATAAACCAGGAAGATGGTTGGCCTATAAACTTAAAAAAGAAAAACAAAAAAGATTGATCTACCAATTAATAGATGAGAACGGGGATGCCCAACAAGGGACAGAACAGAAAAAATAAATTGCATGTAAATTTTTTGAAGATCTTTATAAAAAGAAGGAGGTAAATAAGGATTTGAAAAGAAACTATTAGGTATTACTAAAGATAAAATAATTAAGGAGGAGATGAAAGAAATGTTAATTAGAGATATTGCATGGCCTGAGTTAAAAATAGCAATAGAAAACCACAAGAACAATAAAACCCCAGGACCTGACGGGATATCAGGGGAATTTTATAAAAAAATAGGGGAACAAATAAGACCTCTTATGGTGGAAGTATATAATGAGGTCCTTCTAGCAGCAAGAATGCCGGATTCATGGAAGGAGACATTGATATCGTTGATTCTGAAAGAAGATTCAGATTTACGACATATACAAAACTACAGACCAATTTCCCTGTTAAATGCTGATTATAAAATATTTACTACAATTATAGCAAATAGATTGAAAAAATATTGAATGAATATATACATAAATATCAAAACAGATTTCTTCCTAATAGACAAATCAGGAATAATTTGAGGATAGTATTAAATATTTTGGAATATTACGGAGCCCACCCAGAAAAACAAATAGCCCTTGTATTCTTGGATGCACAGAAGGCCTTTGACAATTTAAATTGGCAATTCCTAATTCTACAAATTTACAATATGAATCTAGGCACCAAGTTTGAAAACATCGTGACCACAATTTATGATTCACAAAAGGCAAATATTATAATTAATGGAGAGTATACACGTTCAATAAAAATAGAGAAAGGAGTTAGGCAGGGATGTCCACTATCCCTTCTGCTCTTCATATTATCTTTGGAAACATTGCTTACACAAATTAAACAGAACCCAGGAATAAAAGGACTAAAAATTAAAAAAGAAGAATATAAACTCCAGTCATTTGCAGATGACATAGTATTTTTCATAGAGGAACCAATTGAAACAGGTCAAGAATTACTGAAAGAGTTAGATCAATTTGGGAAAGATGCAGGACTTAAAATTAATAGGGAAAGAACAAAATTAATAACTAAAAAATTAACAGAAAAATAAAAACTAAAATTGGAGAGGATAATGGGATTACAAATAGTAAAAAAAGTTAAATACCGAGGAATTTGGTTAATGGCTCAATGCAAAACTCTTATGTAAAATAATTATAATAAATTGTTACAACAATTTATTAAAATTTTTAACAATTTGTTAAAAAAGATTTCGAGATATGGGTTAAATTGCAAATCTCCTTATTCGGGAGGATTGCGACTATAAAAATGAATATTCTGCCCAAATTTATTTACTTATTCCAAACAATACCAATAAAAATACATAAAAACTACTTCGTGGAACTCAACAAGATAATCACCAAATTTATCTGGCGAGGGAAAACCCGAGGATAAATCTAAAGGCAATGCAAGATATGAAGAGCAGGGGAGGTATGGCACTCCCAAATTGGGAACTATACTATAGTGCAGCCTCCTGACTATAGTTGAAAGAGTGGGTAAATCTGTCAAATAAAAGGATCTTATTTTTAGAAGGCCATGATTTACAGAAGGGATGGCATGCATTTTTATGGGACATTGGGAAAATCAAGCAGAAGTATTTCCACAGACGTATAATTAGAGATTCTTTATTGGCTAATTGGAACAAAATTTTTTAAAAAACATTATTTAAAAGTCCCAATTTGGATCTCAACGATGGAGGCGATGATACATCCAAATAATCTAGATCTTAATAAAATGATAAAATACAAAGGCCTTCTTGATGCATAAGGAACTTTAAAATCATGGCAAGATCTCCAAGAACAGGGACTACAAGTAGACCGGTGGGCTTCCTTGCAAATTCAAAGTAGATATAGCCAGGACAAGAAAAACCTTGGAATTTATACTAAGGCACAATAAATAGATAAAATTTTACTACTGTGTTTCTCCAACAATATGGCCTCCACCAATAGGAAGGCCCAGCATGATTTCTAGGCATGAGGTGAAATTAAGCCCCGCCCCCTAAATTTAGGCCTATTAAAACCATGTGTTTCCCCGCCATTTCTCACATCGTTTGTGTTCTATATGTAAAGTGGGTGACTCCAAATCTGCAAACCTGATTGGTCAAATAAAATAAGCATTGGATTGGTTCACTAGGAACCAATCCAAAGAGCTGCTAAAAGGCGGCAAATTTAAACAACTGCCATTGGCTGCAAGCAGGCAAGCCAGCCTGTATAAAAGGCTGGCCTCAGCTTCAGCCAAGTGTTCCTATTTACTGACTAGTTAAAGAATAAAGTAATTGTTGTTGGAACCCGGTCTACCTCGTGTGTTTTCCGAACAAAACATTGGCGACGAAGGTGGGATCGTGCTGAACGGAAAAACCTGCACGCGGTGATAAGAAGTCCAGATTACAACCAAGATGCCTGGAAACAACGCACCGCCCGCACCCTTCAATCCCAACGAAGAGGATTGGGATTCCTATGCAGATCGCTTCCAAATGTATTTGGAGAGCAATGAAATGGAAGACATTTCAGAGCAACGCAAGAGAGCGGTATTCCTGACGCACTGCGGGCCAACAGTTTTCAAGATGGCAAAGGCCCTTGCGAAGGCCCGGGACGTTAAACAACTAACGTGGACAGAATTGCAAAGAGTCCTCAAAGCACACTACGCTCCGATGGTGTCAAACTTAATAAAGCGACACGAATTTTACCGCAGAGACCAGAGAGAGGGAGAGACTGTCGCCGATTTCATCGCTGCCCTTAGACAATTAAGGGGTGAGTATGAATTTTTGAACATTGACGAAGCAATGAGGGATCGCGTGGTGTTGGGCCTGAGAGACTCGACCACACAGAGTAAATTACTCAACAAGCCCAACATCACCGTTACCGAAGCCATCGTGGAAGCCACAGCCGCTGAAGCCGTGAAAAAATCTGCCGTAGCCATGAAAAAGATGAACACACACAGCGAAGAAACACCAACCAAAGACAGAAAGCAGCCTGCCACCACAACCCACTTCGAAGAGTCGGGTGAAACAATTGAATCGAGCAAAGAAGACGACGAGGTCCACCGTTTGCTCACGAACAGAAAAGAGCGCAAAAGAAGAAATTGGCGGGAATGCGCTGGCTGCGGAGGAAACCATCCCCGAGCCGAATGCAGATTTCTCGATGCCATCTGCCGGCATTGCAAGAAACGAGGGCACATCGAGAAGGTCTGCAGGAACAAAAAATACTACAGCCCGACGAGACGCAGAAATTCCCCAACACGAACCGAGCCTAAACGAGCCGAGAGAAAGTGGCAACAAGAGAAGTGAACCAATACACACCAAACTGTCATTATACAGAGCGCTCAGACGGAAAGT
>BLBF01000048.1:10830504-10885947 GCA_015471245.1 Laticauda colubrina | reverse complement strand
ACTGAACTTTCAATCCAAAAGGGGTGTTTGTTGTGGGGTGATCGGGTGGTAATCCCTGCCAAATTACAACCCAGGGTACTTAGGTTGTTACATGAAGGGCACCCGGGAATGGTTAAGATGAAAAGCCTTGCTAGAAGTTATGTTTGGTGGCCGGGTATTGATAAGGACATAGAGTATTGGGTAAGCTCATGCAACAAATGCCAGGCAATTAGACCGTCCCCACCAAAAGCACCCGTTAAAGACTGGGAAACCCCTCGGGGACCTTGGTCAAGAATACACATTGATTTCGCGGGTCCTACCAAGGGGCATACCTTTCTGATTGTCGTTGATGCCTATTCGAATTGGCTTGAAGTAAAAGTTATGCCATCAACAACAACAGAAACTGTAATTAAAAAGCTGGACAACCTTTTTGCCACCCATGGCATACCGGACATTCTTGTCTCAGATAATGGGCCACAGCTAACCAGCATACAATTTGAGCAATACCTAGCCTCCCTAGGTATAAGACATGCCCTAACTGCGCCGGCTCACCCGGCTGCGAACGGCAGGGCTGAGAGAATGGTCCGGTTTACTAAAGAAGGTTTAGAACGAATGGACGCTGGAGATGTCCAACAGAAAGTAAACCGTTTGCTCACACTCCAGCACATAACGCCCAGTACCATAACCAACAAGTCCCCAGCAGAATTACTTATGGGACGGAAGTTAAGATCACTCCTTGATAGGTTACACCCAAATTTTACTCCAGAAAACCCCCCTGACTCCTCTACACGGTTTAGACAATTCGAAATAGGCGATTTGGTATACGCTAAAAACTTCACCGGGGACCCGGTATGGCTACCAGGACAGATTACCCAAATCACAGGCCCCAAATCCTACCGATTAAAAATAGAGGATGGCAGGGAATGGAAGCGGCACATAGACCAGCTTCGATCCCGAATTATAGAGAGAACCACAGACTTACAACCATTCACCGACAAAACCGGTGAATTGCAAACCAAGGTGGGGGGGGAAAGGCGAGAAGTAAATAAAGAACTGTTTAAAACCAAAACCAATGAAACATATGAACAAAAAGAGCAAATAAAAGACTCACTGTTTGGAGAGACTTGCGTGAAGAGCCCATCGGAAGGGGCCAGCCAGGCCAGCTCGACCTGCCCGGAGGAAACGGGAGGGAGCGGCAAAACCGCCAGCCTAAGAAACTCAGGCGGCGGTAAAATGGCTGACTCACCCTTCCAGACGGTTCCAGGGAAAAGAACGGACGACACAGCAGCCCCATCCGAACCGGTCGAAGACTTCACTAAGAATGAACCGCGCAAGTCAAGTCAAGTCCGGAAAAGCCCCGCCTACCTGCGAGACTACGTCACCACGTAGGACTGAACTAAGAGGGGAGGGGTGTTCTATATGTAAAGTGGGTGACTCCAAATCTGCAAACCTGATTGGTCAAATAAAATAAGCATTGGATTGGTTCACTAGGAACCAATCCAAAGAGCTGCTAAAAGGCGGCAAATTTGAACAACTGCCATTGGCTGCAAGCAGGCAAGCCAGCCTGTATAAAAGGTTGGACTCGGCTTCAGCCAAGTGTTCCTATTTACTGACTAGTTAAAGAATAAAGTAATTGTTGTTGGAACCCGGTCTACCTCGTGTGTTTTCCGAACAAAACAGTTTGTTAGAACTACACAAGGTAAAAAGAAATGGGGGAAAGGGCGGGGGTGGGGGGAGAGAAAACTTGCCTTTAGGAGTGCCCTGCAGGTAGCCTAGGCTAGAATACCCTGATAGCTGATAGAAGCTCTCTTGAAGGCAGAGTCACCAGCCACTTTGGCCGGTAGAAGCGGCCTCAGGGGGAGTGCACACAAACACACTCCCCTCGCCACAAGGCCGCTTCTATCTGCTGATCGAAAGCTCCCTTGAGGATACAGTCCCCAGCTGCTTTGGGGTGAGGCGTGGCTGCCCCAGTCCCCTCGCCTTTAGGGCAGTCTCTTTCCTGTGATGGAAGCTCCCCAAGTGTGGTCAACAGCCATTTTGCTTGGCTGGTAGAAGCGGCCTGGGGCGAGCGCACACACACACACTCCCCTCGCCGCAAGGCCGCTTCTCTCTTTCTCTTTTTCTTTCCCTTTCTCTCTTTCTCTCTCTTTTCCTTTCTTTCTTTCTCTTTTTCTTTCCCTTTCTCTCTCTCTCTTTCTCTTTTTCTCTTTTTCTTTCCTTTTCCCCCCCTCTCTCTCTCTTTCTTTCCCTTTCTCTTCTCTTTCTTTCTCTTTCTCTTCTCTTTCTTTCTCTTTCTCTCTTTTTCTTTCCCCTTCTCTCTCTCTTTCTTCCTCTTTTCTTTCTCTCTCTCTCTCTCTCTCTCTCTCTCTCTCTCTCTCCAGGCTGTAGTCCAAATTTGAAACTCAAGCTAAAAGTTCTCCAGCTTGGATGACCTCAGCCATTTCTCACCCTGTCTGTTGGCTGTTACTCCCAACTTCTCAATTTACTCTTCAGTTGATCTGAGGCTCCTGGCTTCCTCCCCCTTTTTTTTTTTGGCTGAGCGAAGCTTGATCACCTCCTCCTGACCCCACCATGCTGGTCTTTTCTTCAAGTATAGGGCTCTGGTTTTGATTTGTAAAGTCCTACAATTTTGCAGAATCTTCCCCCCTTTCTGAAATTGGTTTTATTTTCCAAAGGCACCGGCCTGGCCTCCTTCTGACCCCTCTGGAGAAATCGGCAGCCTGGGCAACCATCTTTGCAAGAGAACAGCTGTCCTTCTTGAGGTGGCCTTTGGGCCAGATGATGTTCTGGCAAGGAAGCAGCATGGAGAGGGGCTTCTTGTCCATGCATGGAGACTTCCTACATGATTAAAAGTCTCAAATCTAATTGAGGATTGGGAGAAATCTATTCTGGAAGAATAGAATAGCAGAGTTGGAAGGGACCTTGGAGGTCTTCTAGTCCAATCCCTTGCTTAGGCAGAATGCCCTATATTATTTCAGACAAGTGGCTGTCCAATCTCTTCTTAAAAACTTCCAGTGTTGGAACATTCACAACTTCTGGAGGCAAGTTGTTCCACTGATTAATTGTTCTAACTGTCAGGAAATTTCTCCTTAGTTCTAGGTTGCTTCTCTCCTTGAATAGCATGGATGGTTTTTGTTAAGAGATTTAAATTTATTAGCTGGAGCAATGAAGTTGTACAATGAACCAGAACAAACCATTATTGTTGATTGATGGGAGAGGGCTGGCTCTTTCATGAGGCAGTCTGCACTGTGATTGGTTGCTGTCGGTGTGGAATGGACGTTTCCCTTTTTCCCGCCTTTTTTTCTTCTGCGGCTCTGCAGTTTACCTCATGATGCTCCTGTTTGCCTGACTATCTTGTCCGCTGCATATATAGATGTAAAATATACTTATTTATATAAAAAATGCAAGTTCGTGTCAGCATCTCTTACTTCATTTGGACACCTGCTGGACAATTTTGAAGATTGGCATTGGAGATGACTCAAAATCAAGATCACATGAAGTGTTAATACAATTTTATAATGTCTTGGCAAGATCACACTTGGAATACTGCGTGCAGTTTTGGTCAGCACATTATAAAAAAGAAGTTAAGACTTTGGAAAGAGCGCAAAGAAGAGCAATAAGGATGATAAAGGGACTGGAGGCTAAAACATATGAAGAACAATTGCAGAAATTGGGTATAACTAGTTTAATGAAAAGAAGGAATAGGGGTGACGATAGCAGTCTTCCAATATTTAAGGAAGTGCCACAAGGAAAAGAGATTCAAGCTATTATCCAAAGCACCTGAAAGCAGGACAAGAAACAGTGGATGCAAACTGATAGAGAAAAGCAACCTGAAGTGAAGGAGAAACTACCTGACAGTGAGAACAATTAATCAGTGGAATGACTTGCCTCCAAAAGTTGTGAATACTCCAACATTGGACATTTTTAAGAAGAGATTGGACAGCCATTTGTCTGAAATGGTAAGGCAGGAGGCCTGAGCAGGGAGTTGGACTAGAAGACCTCCAAGGTCCCTTCCAATTCTATTGTTCTGTTACCATACCAAGAGAACAAACCAAATGGATTATTAAACAAATCAAGCCAGCATTCTCACACTCCAGGCACAAATGGCCAGGCTCAAAGTATCCTCCTTTACAGAGATTGTACAAAGATTGAATTCTCTAGAGAACACTAGAGGTAGTCCTTGATTTAAATTCTAGGAACCAGAATTTCCATAGTAAGTCATTGTAACATAAATGAACCAGAGGTGGGTATTCAGCAGGTTCTGACCGGTTGGTAAAGGAAATTTTGAGTAGTTCAGAGAACCAGCAAATCCCACCTCTGAATGGCCCCACCAACCCCATCTCTTCTCTGCCTTTCATCGAGTCCCAGCTGATTGGCTGGGTCTTCTTTGGTTGCCCTGCACAGGAGAGCAGAGCTGGAAAGCAGGCTAATGGTGTAGGGAGGGAATGGGGATTTTGCAGTATCCTTCCCCTGCCGCACCCACCAAGTCACACCCACAGAACTGGTAGTAAAAAAAATTGAATCCCACCACTGAAATGGAATCAGGGAAGGCCCTTGAGGAGAAACAGAACCTGAATATGATAGCCGCTTCTCCCGTATATGTAGCCTGTTTCCTGAAGTGAGCTTGTCAAATTACAAAGAAATAAGTGATTTTTGAGAAATGGGGTCGTTCTCCCCCCTCCCCAACCCTTGGGATTTCTAATAGGGTTGGTTCAAACTGAACAATTATCCTGTGGCCCCTCCCCCACCCTTCTTGGTTTTTTGTTTTCTGTACTTCCTCAACATTTTTTTTCTTCAAAATCTGTCCCTCCGCTGATCAAAGATGACCTTACAGGTCCTGCCTCGAGGCCATCATTTTTAATTGCTCTACCCCCTACCAGCTTCTTCCTCATCTAATAGCAGCCCAGCAAGATGGGTAGTAAATTACTCTTTCTCTATTGCTGTTTGGTAATCTATATTGTAGAGGGGCTCAGCTCCCAAGTGATGGAATTTGATCGGAATCTGAGCAATCCCAAAATGCATTTCATAGGACAGTTGGAGTGCATTTGCCTGTGTGCTCGTGTGTATGTGTCAGACAGACAAGAGATACCTTGAGATCTTCTAGTCCAACCCCGCTGCTCAGGCAGAATACCTTTGCAGCCTTTGTATCTCTTTTATCTGAACTATATATTGTTCTTTATTTACATCCAGAGGCCTTAGTTTTTAGACAGAAATTGTTCCACTGCTCAGTAGAGGGACATTTTTTTTTAAACTACTAGGCATGACAGAAAAGAGTGAGGAGGTGGGGAAAGGAAAACAGACATATTCAACTCTGAAGAGAGATCTGTTAGCTGTGATCAGGACACTAACTCTCCATGCTCTGATGGGATTGAATCCAGATGAGACGACTGATCCGTCCTGGAGTTTATGATGGCACTATAAAAATTCATGTAAACTGGTAGTTTTGTCTAGTGGTTAAGGCACAAAGCCTTTAGTGCAAATTTATTTTTGTAAGTCACCTGCAGGAAATCATTTCAAGTGGTGATTTATGCATGGGAGCACAGGAAAAAAAAGAATGAAAAAGAGAAAGGTGCATTCTAACCATTCTACCACATAGCCCTCCGACCCTCTGTGTTGTTAATTCCCCCTTGGAGAATTTGTACAGGCTGTCCTTGAATTACAAAACCAAAATTGTGCCCAAATTTTCTGTTGCTAAGCAAGACAGTTGTTAAGTGAGTTTTGCCCCATTTGCCCCAGTCAGATATGGCGATCACATGAATATGGGGTGCTGCATCTGTCTTAAACACAAGCGCCCAGATTTTGATCACGTGACCCTGGGAATGCTGTAACAGTGTAAGTACAAGGAGTAGTCATAAGTTACTTTTTTCAATGCAGATATAACTTCAAATGGTCGCTATGCAAATGGTTGTAAATCGAGGATTTTTTTAAAAAAACAACCTTTATTGTTTCTTCCTCACCACTGTCCCAGTACCTTTTACTTAGAGCTGCCAATAAAGTTCATTTATTAACAGGAACAAGCACCAAGGTTACTAAATACTTTCTGTGGTCTTTAGAGAAATGCATTTTTTTTAAATTTGGCAAGCATACAGTTCTTGTTGCATTGCACAAGCTTTTCTGCAAAAGCTGTTTCTCCAGTGCCTTGCCCCAGAAATGGAAGCGTTGCAGCTTTATTTAAAATCCTTCTTCTGTTTTGAAATCTGCTGCTCACTGCAATAGCCTACAAAACCCTGATTCCAACTGGCGCTGTCCAGATGTGACACGCTGTACCAGCTGTGGGGAGAAGCAGGATAAAAGCTGTGGGATACAAGGGGTGGAATTACCTCGTGCCTTATTTTCTTTCCAGGCAGCACTCAACTTACAAATACCTGTTTAGTGACCGTTCAAAGTTACAACAACATTGGAAAAAGTGATTATGAGCATTGAGGCAAACCACGGTCATGAGATTAATGTTTCGATGCTTGGCATCTGATTCATATTTAGGATGATTGCAGTGTCCCTGGGTCAAGTGATTCGCTTCTGATAAGCAAATCGCAATGAGGGAATCAGATTCACTTAACAACCATATTACTAATTTAACAATTGCAGTGATCCATTTAACAACTGTGGCAGAAAAAGTTGTAAAATGGCACAAAATTCACTTAACAACTATCTTGCTTAACCACAGAAATTCTGGGCTCAATTGTGGTTGTAAGTCAATGACTGAAATGTACCCTTTGCCAGTAATCTGTGTATTTGCAAAGAGGAAATGGTTTTGTATTTTTGAACCAGGTCCAAATTTTTCCATGTTCCAAGCACTTGACAAGAAGTTGCATAAAGATAATCCTCAACATATGACCCCAGTTGTGGTCAGAATTTCCTTTGCTAAGCAAGGATATTGTTAAGTGAGTTATGCCCAGTTTTATGACCTTAAACCAATCCTTCCAATTTGTTAAGAGTATCACATAGTAATTAAGCAAATTTGGCTTCTCTCATTGACTTGCCTATTGGAAGCCACAAGTGGTGATCATGTGACTCCAGGACATTGCAATTTTTGAAAACACCTGCCAAGTGCCCAAATTTTGATCATGTGACCTTGGAGATACTTGACTCTCATAAATGTGAGGACGGATTGTAACTCATTTTTTTCCACTGCCTTGTAACTTCAAACAGTCACTAAATGAATGACTGTAAGTTGACAATTACTGAACCTGCATGAAATACTTATTTCTTACATCGATATTTTAAATGGAAAAGCAGGTTCTGAGGCCTGCAGGGTGCATAGGGGAGATGAGAAAAATCAAAACACCCAGACAATACTTTCAGGAGATTTATTCTGATGATTAAGAAGTTGGGGGCACTTTAAAAACTGAAACAGGTATGTAAAAGGTTTCTTATCTCTTGTTTCCCATGCTCTGAGTTAAAGATAAAGAGATCTCTCATTGCATAACTGAAATTTTGCCTTTTCCTCTGGGGCAATGTGATAAGGTGGATCTGGCCTGCAAATATCCATATAATTGCTAGATAGCAGTAAGAAATATATATATATATACATACATATATATATATATACATATATACATATACATATACATATACATATACATATACATATACATATACATATACATATACATATACATACATATACATATACATATACATATACATATACATACATCCATACATCCATCCATCCATCCATCCATCCATCCATCCATACAATATATATATTCTGCCTTCTAAAAGTCATCTGAACTTTTACACGCCCAGATGTGGTAATCTCACATCTGGGAATTCTTTGGAAGTTCCAAGAAGGAGAGGCAAAAACTGAAGCTTAGACAGCCCACTTCTGTCCTCAATATTTCCTATATTTCCTTTTTTTTTTTCCTTTCTGACACTTCAATTGCTGATTGCTCCAGAAACACGTCCAGAAAAATAGCTGACAATAAGAACTGTTCAATTTCTCTCACACATCCAGGCTGTAAGCCAAAAGAACGGTGTATCCTGGCATTTAAGAGGATCAAATGAATCAATAGATTCAAAGCTCTTTTCATTTATTTAATCGGAAATCTTCAACAATACTTTTTATTTTCTGGCCAAAGAGAAAGGATAAAAAATAACAGAGTTGGAAGGGATCGTAGAAGCCTTTTAGTCCAACCTCCTGCTCAAGCAGGAGACCCTGTACTATTTCAGACAAATGATTATCCAATTTCTTCTTAAAAGCTTCCAGTAATGGATTATCTCCAACTTCTGGAGGCTGGTTGTTCCACTGATTAATTGTTCTCACTGTCAGGGAATTTCTCCTTAGTTATAGTTAGGTTTTCTCCCTGATAGTTTCCACCCATTGTTTCTTGTTCTGCCCTCAGATGATTTCGAAAATAGGTTACCCCACCTTCTTTGTAGAAGCCCCTCAAATGTTGGAACATTGTTATCATGTTATCCCTAATCCTTCTTTTTATTAAAGTAGACATACCCAATTCCTACAACTGTTCTTCATATGTTTAACCTCCAGTCCCCTAATCATCTTTGCTGCACTCTTTCTTGAGTCTCAACATCTTTCTTATATCGTGGTGACCAGAACCTGATGCAGTATTACAAGTGTGGTCTTACCAAGGCATTATAAATTGGTATTAACACTTCATGTGATCTTGATTCTATCCCTAGGATTGCACTGGCTTTTTTTTAGCTGCAGCCCACCCCTTTTAATTTCTCTTGCCTTCCTGCTTTTGATAAGTTTTCAATGCCGGAGCTATTAATATTTAATAAATGTGGCACTGAAGTACTGTTTAACCAATCACGTTAACCATTAACCTAGCCCATGGAATTATAGACCATTAAACAATTAAATTGTTTCTCATTATATGTAATATTCCTTCATCCTATTTTCCCCACAACAATCCTGTGAGGTGGGTTGGGTTGACAGAATGAATGGCCCAAAGTCACCCAGCTGGCATGAGGTAAGACTAGAACTCATAATCACCCAGTGATTGGCTCAAAGTAACTCTTGGCTTTCATGTTTAAGGCAGGACTAGAACTTGCCTTCTCTCAATCTCTAGCCTGAGGCCTTAACCATTCTCTCTCTCTCTCTCTCTCTCTCCCCCTTCCTCCCTCCCTCTCTCTTATGATTACTATTAAACTGATGATTTATCCAGTAAGACGTAATTATTAATTTTTGCCTCTTAAATGAACATAGCCTGCCCATTCCATTATATCAAAATTTCAATGTTTTGTTTTCTTTCCCTGACGTTTTTTAAAATGTTGTTGCTTTTAAAAAAATGTGTGTGTGTGTGTGTGTGTGTGTGTCTCATCTTGCTTTACTGTGTTGATAATTGGGCCAAATAGATTATAAGGATGATGATAATGTGGATCAGAAGGGGAAAATCTCAGGCTTCCTCTCTCCATAGAGGGCAATTCTTTTTTGACTCATGAGGATGTTAAACAGTCTACATCTGATGTTTCTCCGTTTCCATGGCACTGTAAAAAAATGGATAGGAATTGTGTTGACAGGAGTAGTTGTTCAATGCTGAGTGTTGTCACGGAGTGTAGAAATCTCTGGAAGGACACTGGGGCCAGCTGGTGGGGTGGCAGGATTGAGGTGGGGGGAGAGACCTGATAATGGGAGAATAGACTGATGGAATTTGTTATCCAATATGCTGCAAATAGAAACACCTTAAGCAAAGGGGCTGAAGAATTCCTCCCTTTTCTTTACAAGGGGGAGATGCATCACATTTTTGCAATGCTCAGTCACAGCTTTGCGCACTCAGCAAGAGTTGAGGGGGGAATTTGTGAGAAAGAAGTGTACTGGGGGGAGAAAAAATGCTGACAGAGATTTCATGAAAGATGTTGTCCTCCCTCCCCTTATAAAATCTTCCTTTCCAATTTGTATCTGGTGAAAGTAACATTGATTAGTTTTAATTTAATTTAAAGGGAAGTTCTCTATGAGAATGTTATTGGGGTGATCTGGGATAGAAACCAAAGGCCAAGTTGTCAGGTCAAGTTGGATTACATGCCCCTTCTTCCCCAGCAATGCTTCCAGCATCCAAGCATGGACTTTGGGGGACAGCTTGTTTGGCATTAAGGTCATCTGAACGTTGTAATTTAGTTTTGTCACTGGGGGAGAGAGAGAAACTGATTGTATTTGTGGGGGGTGGGGGTGGAGTTCTTTATGATGATTGTTTTTATTCATGTTTTGTTCTGTTGTAAACTGTCTTTAGAAAGAGAATACAACCATAAACTGTCATGAGAATATTAAACTTCAGTTAAACTGTGAGAAGATATGTAGTCTTTGACGTACAACTGTAAAGGATCCTCCACGTTATGGATTGTATGTTGTGACAGTTGAAAGATACACAGTGTGTTGTACATTTATAGAGCTAAAAATTCTTTTTTCCAGGCAGGTCGTACTTTCAAACAGTTGCTAAGTGACCAGCCATAAATTGAGGACTATCTGTAAGGGAAAAGGTTACGCTTTTAAAATGATAGGTTTTAATGCATTTAAAAATAAATAAATAAGGACACTTTTTTGAAGTTCTACCAAGGTTCAACTTCCCTTGATATGTTGCACACGCAGTCTTGCATTGTGATATTTTTCATCTCTGTGGAAGCTGCTTTGGAGATGTGTTATGATCACTTGCATTGAATGATGCCATTTGCTTTGGACAGACAAATTCCAGACAGAGATTCAAGTGCCTATAATCATTGTCATACAGGATCACATCATCAGCCCATATTTTCCTGAGCAAATCCATTCGTGAAAGAACCATCAGAGGCTCAGGGAAAGAGGCTCTGGAGGAGTTAATTGATGCCACAAGTTGACAAGATAAGTCTGCTTGTGTTTACACTCTTGCCTGTGAAGCTTTGCTCTACCCTGCATAGAAGGAGGAAGAAAATCCATTTCCCTGATTTGATGTAATATCATAAGAGAACTTGCAGAACTCAGATTCCACCTCTCAATAGCTTTTCTACAAGTTATTTTGATATTTATTTATTTACATCCTGCCTTTTTATTTTTACAAATAACTCGAGACAATAAAAATGTCCCACACACCTTCTTTCTCCTATTCTTCTCACAACAACCCTGTGAGATTGATTGAGCTGAAAGAGAAATTGGCCTAAAGTCACCCAAACAGCTTACCTATCTAAGGTGGAAATAGAACTCACTGTGTTGCTGATGATTGACCTGTTCTGCATATTAATGTTGGATGGCATAAAGCAGACAGATCAACTCCACAAAGCATCCATACAAAGTCTCTTTTATTGGTTCATCAGGCATCCTTATCAACTCACAGTTATGATGAGGTTCTTCTTAATGTCCAATCCTTTGCATATCTGTCTTTATGGGTAAAAAGATGGTTATCTTTTTCATCATAGAGGCGGGGGTAGAGCTGCTACCATGAAGCTGTGTGTTCAGGCAAGAATGAGGGAGTCTCCCCCAACCCAACAAGGGTCAATTTAGTGACCAATCCGGATTGCAAATGTGGCCACATGACATGGACTACATTTCCCAGGATGCCTTGACTACATTTACCATGACGCATTCCCTTAAGGAGACAGCTCACAAATCCTAACTAACTATCCAATTAACTCAAAACTGTCTGGACAGCACAGACTCAAGACATCCAATCAGCCTTCATGCTTAAGGCAGGACTAGAACTCAATCAACATTTCCTGCTTATTGGATCAAATTCACATAGGCAGCTTTCATGCCTAAAGTGGGACTAGAATTCATTCTGGTAATTGGCTCAAAATTACCCAGCTGGTTTTTATGACTAAAGTGGGACTAGAACTCACAGTCTCCTTGTTAAGGAAGAGCTGGATTTTAATTGTACCAGTTTCTTTGAAATGGGCTTAAAGCAACTTTGTTGCAGTGTAAGATCAAGTCCACCCTTCATCCTAGTAGCTGGCTGGGAGAGTAGACTCAAAATTCATGTGGACGAGCAGCGAAAGTGCTGGACTAAGAGCAGGGAGACTGAAGCTCCAATTTTTCTACAGTTATAGTAGTTCCCTAAAGGAGCTTTTAATCTGTTTACTTCCAAATTACCTCACAGGGTTGAAGAGGAAGCAAGATTTTCATATAAGCAGTCTTGCACTCCTGGAAGAAAGTGAATTTAACAAATATATATATAGAAGTATATACAAATATATTTGTGTAAGAATCTTTAAGAATGTGTAAGACTCGTGATGGTGCAGTGATTAGGATGCAGTATTGCCAGTTGACTCTGCCAACTGCCAGGAGTTCGATTCTGACTGGCTTAAAATTGATTCAGTCTTCCATCCTTCCAAATGAAGACACAATGTACATTGTTAGGGGCAATATGCTGACACCTGTAAACTGTTCAGAGAGGACTGTAAAGTGGCATATAAGTCTAAGTGCTATTGCTATTATAGTTAGGAAAGGGGCAGGGGTTTCAACCATGTGGTTATAGCTGCCATATTGACTTTTTTGACCTACCCAGCTCTCCTAATACTTCTATAGCAATACATTACCACTATTATAACTATTTGGGAAGTGCTTGCTTCCCAAATTAGACTTGCTTGCTAATCATAGTATGATTTTTAACTTGCTCATGGGGCTTTTAAATGCAGCACACAGGAATGGTAACAGAGCAGCCTAGAAAAGAGAGACACACAGAGAGGTATAATCTATGCATAAAATATGTGTGTGTGAGAGAGGGGGAGTGAATTTTGCCCCATTTTATGACCTTTCTTGACACAGTTATTAAGTGAACCACTGTAATTGTTAAGTTAGCACAATTGTTAAGTGAATCTGGCTTCCCTGTTGATTTTGCTTATCAGAAAGTTGCAAAAGGTGCCTCCCAGACACTGCAACCATCATAAATATGAGTTAATTGCCAAGCATTGGAATTTTGCTCACATGACCATAAGGATGCTGTAATGGTCACTTGAGACCTTCAAGAAGAGATTGCACTGCCATTCCTGTGTGTTGTCAGAAATGGTGTAGGGTCTCCAGTTTGGGCAGCGGGTTGGACTAGACCTATAAGGTCCCTTCCAACTCTGATTATCTGTTATCTGCTAACAGAGACATAGACATCCTGAGATGGTCATAAGCGGGCAAAACAGTAATAAATCTCTTTTTTCAGTACCATTGTAACTTCAAACAGTCACTAAACAACATGTTGTCTATCAAGGATTACCTGTATCTTTAGGAAGCTCCTTCGTAACTTTGCACAGTCACTAATCGACCAGTCATTAAATTAGGACTACCTGTATCTGTATGAGATTACAGCCATCCCATAATTTACATATTTGTACTCAACAATGAGCCCGCTTTCCTTGTATTCTTCTACTTGAAAGATAGAGATCCAGTGGAGGAGTAGCAATCTATAAATATATCTGGACACTCAAACAACGGAAGACCCAAAATGGGTGTTGCAAATCCAAATTAAAACTGAAAAGTGAAGTTTAAAAAAGCAGATCAACCTGCTGGCCTTTAATCAAGCTATAGACAGCTTTGGCAAGGAAGAAGAGAACTAAAATAAGAAGGAATTGCAAGAGAGGGAGGGAGGGAGAGAGAGAGACAGGGAGAGAGGAAGGGGGGAAATGTCTGGCATTACTTTAGGATATTCTCCTTTGGGTCTCATTACTGAATTCTAATTCATGGTGATTTCCAGCCTGGCACTCACTCCATCAAAAGATGGCTGATTTCCTGGCTTAAACTTCACACTGGGATACCTTCGAGGGCTAAAATTAGCAGTCAGCTCTTCCAAAATAATCTGGGCCAAGTCAGTGGTGACAAATGTCTATTACATGCTTTCCATTTCATCTGCAGGCTCACTTCCAGTTGCAAAAATACATCTCCTTTTTTCCTTGGCTTAGTGATGAGAAATTTAAAAAAAAATACTCCTCTCTCTTGCAATAAAAAGGAATGTTTGTAAGGCTGAGTTCACCCGAAGTCCTTAAAAAGGTGTTTTGAGACCCCAAAAACCTGTGTGAACACAAGCAATTAGGTTATTTCAGAAAATTTTTTTAGTCTATTGGGCCAACAGAGCTTAAATATTAAAGGTCACAGGAAGAACTATGATCCTGTTATTTTGGTATAAAAACTTGCACTTCTTCCCTTCATCCTTAATAAGTAAAATTTAGACAGGCAGTTTGTGTTAAAAATCAGTAATAACTTCTACCGAAGCTTGGATGAAAAGGTATCAAAAAAACTAAATATAGTTGGTTCTGATTATGTGTGGGGTAGGAGGCCACTAGGAAATTCTAGGATTGTAACTCGTCCTAAATAAATAATATTTAAAATAAAATTTAAAAATTAAAATAAAATAAATAAATAGTCCTAGAAGTGACTGGACAGCCACTTGTCTGAAATGGTATAGGATCTCCAGCTTGAGCAGAAGGTTGGACTATTATAAGACCTCCAAGGTTGCTTCCAGCTCTATTCTGATAGATAGTCTGGAAAGATGAAAAACCCATCGTAAAAGTGGATTTGATTATGCCATTGCTATCAATTCAGTTGAGTCCAACTCTTGGCAATTCAATGGGCCTGGTCTCATCACATCTTCCCATCTTGCAATGCCTCTTTGATTTTTTTCTGTGCTCTGGCTGGTGTCAGTTTTGATTTTGTCCAGCTACCATGTTCTTTGATGGCCTGGTTTCCTTTTACCGTTAACTTTTCCCAGTATAATTGCTTTCTCCAGTGAATTCCCCTGCATGATGTGGCCAAAGCAAGTGAGGTGCAGTTTTGTAATTTTGCCTTCCAGTGATACATCTGGTGTTATGTGCTCCAATAGTTGTTTGTTAGTCACCTTGGCTGTCTAAGGAATCAACAGGCATCTTTTCCAGTATTACCGCTCAAATAAGTTGATTTACTTGCTATATGGCCTTTTTAAGGTCCAACTTTCACAATCCTAGGTAGCCACAGGTAGCTACGAGAAACACAAAAAATGAATAATAACAAGATATTGTTGTCACAAAAACTGCTGAGTGTGTCCATGTAATCAACAGGCTTGGAGCGTGGCTCAAAGGAGACCTTTAAAAAAAGAAAAAAAAACAGAGAGGGGACCAGTAAGAAATAACAGATTTCTTGTATATTGAAAAATAGGAAAAACCTGCCCAGAAGAAGACAGTGAGTAAGATGGGCAGTTTCCAAATTTGGCATATAAAACAAATAAATAAAAGTCATTTCTATTTTATTGCTCATAAAATTGCCCAATGTGTCCCTTTAATCTTTTTTTAAATGAAGCTTTTTAAATCATTTTTTTAAAATGAAACTCAAAAGACTTTGGCCACTTAATGAGAAGGAAGGACTCCCTGGAGAAGAGCCTAATGCTGGAACGATTGAGGGCAATAGAAAAAAGGGACAACAGAGAATGTGGTGGCTGGATGGAGTCACTGAAGGTGTGAGCTTAAATGGACTCCAGAAGGTGGTAGAGGACAAGAAGGCCTGGAAGAACATTGTCCATGGGGTTGACATGATTTCACAACTAACAACAAAAACAACCACTTTTTTTCCCCTACACCTACAAGAATTAAACAGGCTATTGAGTGTAAGGAAAATAACCTTGATGGAAATATGTGAAGAACTGTTCTCTTGGTAAAAGAAATGAAAACGAAGAAAATGAAATGAAACATTATTTTTTAATTACCAAGCACCAAGATAACATTTAGAAGCGGCTCAGACAGAGGTCTCCTTCATTCACTGAAGTATAAGAAAGAGGATGAGAAATAGCACAGTCAAATTTCCAAGCTTCTGTTATTAATCTTAATTTAAAAAGTAATCATGATAGTCTTAGGCCTAAGCTATTTACCCATGTAGTAGGGCTGTATTGCTATTATTATTCTCATCTTTTTCACCTTCTCATCTTTCCTACTATCTTCCCCTATTATATCTATGATTTATCACTTGTTGTTGTATCTTATGATTAACAATTGTAACTTGATGTATACAACTTATCGCTTTGTTGTTGTATGATCACTGAGAGCTTATGCCGTGGAGACACATTCCTTGTGTCTGTCCAATCACGCTTGGTCCAGAAAGAATTCTATTCTATTCTATCGAATTCCTGCTCTGGCCTGTCTGTGGGGCTGATGTTGGTGGAAAAAAATCTTCCATAGAAATATTGGGGGGGGGGGGGGAAAGGGGGCTCCTTATTTTGGAAACCAAGCTAAGAGTTCCCAAACCTATTCCTTTCCCCACTGCCAAAACTATTGGCTTGAACATCTGGACCCTCCCTTTCCATCCTGGCCTATTTGCTCAATCTGTCACCTCAAATGGTATTGTGTTAATCAGTCATAAAGGAAAGGATAAAAAGCAAAGGGAGCCAAAGTGTTTGTCTTCAAAAACTGCTTGTGAGGAGAGGGCTTGTCTTGTTTTCCCACAGAGTTATTCAATCCTCGGCACTCATTCCATTGACCATATGCAGGGGTGGGATTCTACCGGTTCGAACTGGTTCTATACTCCCAGTTATTATGATTCTGCACGATTCGGAGAAGTGGTAAACCGTACCCATGGCTGGCCCCACCCCTCTCCACCCACCCTTCCCCTCCCAGTCAATCCTTATCCTGCATGCCCAACATCGCTGACTGCTTCTCCCCTGCCCAGCCACTTCTTTTTTTTTTTTAAAAAAAAAAACACTTTACTGAATATACAACTAAAATAACAAACAAACACATACACGACATAGGAAAAAAATGGATAAAACCCACAAAAAAATAGACAAATAAAAGCAAGCAATTCTATTATCAACATTTTGTGGTTCCTTATTTGTTTTCATTATTGGTGTCATATTTACAAGTAAATCTTAATACGAGTATGTAATTACTACCTCCTTTACAGTTAACATTTTTTACTAATATATTTCCTATCTTTGTTCTATCCAGTCATACCAACATTCCCAGCTTTTGTAATATTCTGATGATTCTTTATCCTTAAGTGCTAAAGTCAATTTATCCATCTCTGCACAGGTTGCTATTTTCTTAATAATAATTTCCTCTGTTGGAATATCAGCTTGTTTCCAACACAGTGCAAAGGTTAATCTTGCTGCAGTATGTGCAATATTATATATTTGGCTTTTTTAGGGAGTTGTCTATCAAATATCCCTAATAGGAAGAATTCTGGTTTTAATTCAATTTGCTCCACCGCTATTTCCTCAAACCATTTTTTGATTCTGCACCAAAATCTTTGGGCTTCAGTGCAGGACCACCACATATGAAAGAATGTTCCATGTTTCTTTTTACATTTCCAGCAATTCGGATCCATATTAGGAGACATCTTCGCTATTCTCGAAGGAGAAAGATGCCATGTATAAAAAATTTTGTAGGCATTTTCTTTATATGTTGCTGATTTTGTGATTTTATTATTCCTGATCAAGACCCTTTCCCATTCTAATAATGTAATGCTACATCCAATCCAGCCACTCCTTAAGGTATTTCTTTTTTTCCCTCTCCCGACGATCAGCTGTTCTGATGATCAGCTGTGCCGGGATTCCCCTTGCTACCTTACTGCTTTGCCCAGGAGGCTTCCCCAAGGCCCAGGACTCATAAAGGGTTATGGGGTGTGTGTGCTCCCTGCACTCTGTTTTTTGCCTTCCTGGGCCCTAGGGAAGCCTTCTGGGAGCAAAAACGCCCCCCAGGAGGCTTTCCTGAGGCCCTGGAGGCCCAAATATGGAGCGTAGAGAAGTGCTGCCAAAAAAAAGCCATGCCCACCCAGGCACATGACCATGCCCACCTAGCAATGCCCACAGAACCAGTTGTTTAAAAATTTGAATCCCACCCCTGGCCATATGAGGTTGTGTCTGCAGACCAAGTTTAGTCTGGCATGCCAAATTTCTGCAGTTTCCCTCCCTGGACCCAATTCTCATCTCTCTTCTTTCTTCTCTTAATTCTTTTTATTTATTTTTTTTCCCAGGTTGGGTTGTGCTCCTCTAATTATTTCTGTCCCCCGTTGCTTTTTCTGAATGACCATCTTTTCTCTAGTTTGGCTGCCCTGTAGCTGATGCTCCCGGGACTGGTTCAACTGGATTTTTTCCCCCTTCCCCTTTTAATCCCCCCATCCTACCCCTTTGTCATTGCAAGGAGATAATGGTCTCCTGCAGTGGCTTTCACAGAAACCTTTCAGCCAGCAAAGCTGGGTATTAAGTTAGTTCTCCATGAAAAACCATAATGAATAGCTTCTATGGCATAGGTCAAGAATTCCTAGAAGAGAAAAAGAGCCTATAGCAATTAAGGTTATTCTTCATAATAATTAAGAATAATAGTAATATTAATAGAAATATTATTAATAACAATAATTGCTGCAGGCTGTGAAAATGGAGAACATTATAAAAACAACAGAAACAAAGGCAGAATATAAGGAAAAACAGCTGGATGACTGATTAAATGAATGGAAAACCAAAGTTTTGCATGGATAGCACTTAAAAAACATTGAAGGAAAATATGATAACAACTTGACATGAGCATGGTTTAAGATGGGAACCATCAAAAAAGAAACTAAAGGTTTAATACTTGCTGCTCAAGAACAAGCACTACAAAATAACGCCACGAAAGTGAAGATACAAAAATCCACTTATAATCCAAACCGCCGATTTTGCAACAACAAAGTTGAAACTGTTTCACATTTAATATGTGTGTGCAGCAAAATTGTGCAACCTAATTACAAAGCTAGACACAACCAAGTTGCTAAATTAATCCATTGGTCATTATGTAAAAAATACGACTCTGTATCTGTATACAAAAAGTCATGGGAACATAAAGTGGAAAAAGTTGTCAAAAATGAGAAGGTGAAGATATTTTGGGACTTTTGAATACAGATTGTCATTTGGAATACAACACACCAGATATCACAGTTGTTGAAAACCGAAGCATACAATTTATGGATATCGCTGTACAAGGAGATGCCAGAGTTGAAGAAAAAGAACTGGAAAAAATAATGAAATATCGCGACCTGGCCATCAAAACTATGCGAGTATGAACGAAACGTAACAGTGATACCCATTGTCATCTGGGCACTTGGTACCATGTCCAAGAATTTTACAAAATACATCAAGAAATTTCAGCTTCCAGCAATAACACCAGCGGAACTGCAAAAAACTGTGCTACTCGGAACATCATACATTTTAAGAATATACTTAGTTGATGCTACTTAAGATGCTAGCAGCAACCTGTATCAACCGTTAGCACCAGTCACTGGTATCGGTGATTCATTTTTAAATGTTCAGTTGACTGAGTTTCATGTTTAATGAATAAAATAAATAATAATAACCTTAATTAACCCATGTTCCTTATTCACTTAGCCAACAACGTAGACTTAGAATAACTTTGTTATTTATGGCTGAGAATCTCCATAGAGTAGACCTTCATTTTCATGAATATCTTTCCTTATGAGCAGTTAATTACATCTTTGAAAAGAGCCAGTGGTCTTCCTAGATCGATCTACTGTCACTCTGCTGGCCATATCATTGTGGTAAATCACAATGATATGGCCAGCAGAGTGACAGTAGATCGATCTAGGTAGACCACTCTTCTTCTATGAAGGCCCAGAGAAAGCCCATGCAGGTCCTTTAAACTTGTTTGAACTAGAGCCGTGGTGGCGCAGTGGTTAAAATGCACTATTGCAGTCTAATTCTGCCAATTGCCAGCAGTTCAATCCTGACCAGCTCAAGGTTGACTCAGCCTTCCATCCTTCTGAGGTGGGTAAAATGGGACCCAGATTGTTGGGGGCAATAGGCTGGTTCTGTAAACTGCTTAGACAGGGCTGTAAAACACTATAAAGTGGTATATAAGTCTAAGTACTATTGTTATTGCTTCCAAGGTTTTCCACCACTATCAGATGGGAGGGTGAAGTTACGAGATCCAGCCAGAGTCTGTGTTGGTCAGGTAGATTCCAGAACTGGCCACCAAAGACTGTTTTAACTATGCTCCATTTTTCTTGTTAATTTCCCCACAAAATAAGGCATCAGGTAGTGCACCTTTGAAGTAAGTTCTCTTCATCCAAGTGAGGCCCGGACAGCCTTCCTGGTTTGCCCAAAGCAAGAGAATAATTAAAAGACTGAGTTCACACAGTGTTAATTGTGTCAGAGGTAATTGCTGTGTTCACTTAACTTTCTTTCCCCAGACAAAAGCATAGGAAATTACTGGATCTTTTGCCCTGATCCACAAAAGATGAACAATCAAGGCTTTATACTGCTAGCAGCTTAGTAACATTTCTACAAAATCAAACCTTAATCAGTCCCCAAAAATCTACCCCAAGGTAACTGAACAACAATACAGGGAGTCTTCAACTTCATTTATTTAGGGATCATTTACAATGGCAGTGAAAAAAGTGAAATGCCCATTTTTCCATACTTACAACCTTTCCAGCATCCCTGTGGTCAGGTGATCATAATTCAGGTGCTTGGCAACTGGTTCACTTTTTGCAACCTTCTGACAAGCAAAGTCAATGGGGAAGCCAGATTCACTTAACAACTGCAACAAGAAAGGTCATCAAATGAAGCAAAACTCACTTAACAATTGTCTCACTTAGCAACAAAATGTTGGTTTCAATTGTGGTTGTAAGTGGGGGACTCCCTGTACAACTAATGCTGGAGGATTTTTGGAGGGGTGGGCAGAAGAGTTGGATGTGCAACTCTTTGTGTGCTGGGGAATATCATCTCAACTCTTTTGCTGAGGCACCAAAGCTTTTGGGAGGGTCCCTTCTACTGGCAGCAAGCAAATCTGTAAATTCAGCAGAACTGAAATTGCTTTTCCTTTCCATGCAATGTTGCTTCAATATCTCCCTGCCATTTGGTCACCCTCCTCCCCCTAAAGCTGCATCTGGTCAGGATAGTGCCCTGACCTTGGAGAAGCAGCAAAGGCAGTTGTCTGTGCCAAGTTGTACTGTGTCATCCCTCCTCCTCCACAGCCAGGTGAACACGAGTGAGATTGTCATCTGTTTTATAGCCTCCACTAACTCCTAAACTCCCAGTTCTTATTTGAACTCCCCAGCTGCAGAGTTTAGTCCTTGACTTGCATCCGTTTGAAATTACCACAGACCTTCCTGGGCTTCTTAGAATCTGGTTCCAAAGTTTGAGTGGCTACCCCCCCCCCATCCTTGTGTCCACAGGGACTCACAATCTGCCCACATGTGTGGATGTTTGCAGCATCCCACAGTCACATGGTCATGTTTTACATCAAAAAACTGCGTTGACTTTGGTAAAAACCAGCTCGTAACAAACCCTTGATTCACTTCACAACCATCACAAAAAAGTCACAAAATTGGATCAAATCAACATGGTTGACCTGGTTTACAACCAATCATGACTTATGACCATGATGGTAGACTCCATTATAGTTGTAAATCAAGGACCAGCAATATCCCATCTTTCTAAAATAAGGGCTCCCACCATTCCCAGTCAGAATGTCCCTGGGCTGAGAAAGTGTTGTCTAGCAATCTGAAGCCACTGTCAGAGTCCTGGCTCCCACTTTTTTGATATTAGTCTACCAGCTTTCTGAAATCATTCCATATCAAAGATTCCGATCCTAAGAAGAGCTAGCATGAAAACTGTCTCAAGTTTGCAACTTTCCATTGATTATTTCCTTCCGACCCAGTCATTCATCCCCACTGATTTCCTTCAAAGAAGCATTTCATGGATGTTGTGCATATAAAAAAGGGGGTGTTGCTTGGACAACACCATCTTGATTTTTTGCAGATTTCCCAGAGCAGTTTGCAGTTGAGCCACCTTTTAAATCCTGGCACGCCTACTATTTTATAAACTGATGGGGAAAGTAAAGATTCCATGACTTTCCTATCTTGTCATGTTGGCATCAGACAAAGCCAAAGTTTGTCTCCTGCTGTGGAAGATTTTCACCTTTCATTTTCCAATTCTGCTGCATTTTCCCCTCTGTTGCTACCTACAAGGTAGAAATCCAAGCAGCCCTTGGGGGTTCAGCCCATTTTTTGATCTTCTGAAACAGCAGCTTTATTTAGAATAAAGTTGAAAGGAACCTTGGAGGTCTTCTTGTCCAAACCCCTGCTTAGGCAGGAAACCCTACACTACTTCAGACAAATGTTTATCTAATCTCTTCTTAAAAACTTCCAGTGTTGGAGCATTCACAACTTCTGGAGGCACAGAGTCTATATATCTTGTGTTCCTAAGAGGCAGGATGAAATTTATGTGCCATGTCTGCCTCTCATATTTAAGGAGTAGTAATTCATTGTGATAACCAGCAGCAGCTGTTCTCATTCCACACGGGAATATCTGGATGCTTTGTTTTCCTGTGGCTTTCTGCATGGTTTTACAAGGTGAGGATGGCAATATTTTTACATTTCAGATAGCAAGGGACTGATATTTGGTTTTTTCCCCTCTTTTCCAGCCCCTACAAGTAATCAGCACCTGGAAGCTAATCAGCACCTGGAAGCTTATCAGGTGCTTTGGAAGACAAAAACAATCTCCCTACACATAGAATGCAAGCTCCTTGAGGAAGAAAACTGTTGTGTATAAGAATTAGAACACTCCAAATACTTAAATCTGATTGGCTGAGCAGGCCGCAATAGGATTGGTTAATAAAGTACCGTTACAATTGGCCCACCTGATGGCGGGAAATCTTAAAGAGCTATCATTGGCCGCAAGTTGTGAGCAGCTGCTATAAAAAGGGCTGCCACGGCTCCGGCAATGTTCTGTTACGAAGTCACTGAGTTTATAATAAAAAGTTGTTTGATGAACACCGCTCTCGAATACTTCTATTCCCAGGACAGAACACTGGCGATGAAGGTGGGATTGTCTTAGAAGAGCGAGACCGAAGCATGCGGCAATAAGAACTGAGCAACCAAAAGGGCCGGAAACAATGGACCGCCCGCACCGTTCAACCCAGCCGAAGAAGATTGGGAGTCATACACTGACCGCTCCCTGATGTTTTTAGAAAGCAATGAGCTACAAGGAACAACCGACCAGAGGAAGAGAGCCGTATTCCTCATGCATTGTGGCCCTACCATTTTCAATGCGTTAGCCAAACCGCGGGATGTAAAACAAATGGCATGGCCAGAATTAAACTGAATGCTACGAGCCCATTATGCAACTGTGATCTCTAATCTTATTAAAAGACACGAATTCTATAAGCGAGATCAATGAGAAGATGAGAGCATCGGAGATTTCGTAGCAGCCCTAAGAGATATCGGAGGAGCCTGAGAGTTTCTCAACATGGACGAAGCCATGAGAGACCACGTGGTCCTCGGATTGAAGGATGCTACACTCCAAAGCAAGCTACTAAACAGACCGAATGTCACAGTGGCTGAAACCATCGCAGAAGCCACTGACGCTGAAGCAGCCAAGAAATCCGCAGCCACCATGTGCCAAATGAACTCAACAAATCCAGAATCACAAAACCAAGCTCGAGAGAAGAAGGTGGAAGGAACACAAAAACAAACCACTGCAACTGCTCACCATGAAGACCTCGACTCCCCGAGCGACACCAATGACAACAATGAAGACTTACATAGGCTTCAGTCGGAAAAAAAATGGTGGGAAAAAAGAGGAAGGAGGTGAGAAATCCAGTGTGCTGGATGCAGTGGGGACCACCCGCATTCCGAATGCAGATTCCTGGATGCCATTTGCAGATTTTGTGACAAACGGGGGCACATTGCAAGGGTCTGCCAGAACAAAAAGAGCTATAGTAAAAAAAAAAACATGGCAGCACCCCCCCCAGAAACAAAGATAGACAAGCCGGAAGCCGATGGAGCTGAGAGAACAGAAACCAGTGAATGAACGACAAAGAAGAAAGAAGAAACACACCAAACAATAATCATAGGAAATACCAGGGCAGCAAACACAAAAAAGGTCCGAATAAACATAAAAATTGAAAGAAAGCCCTGTGAAATGCAAGTAGACTCCGGATCTTATCTGTCAATGGTATCATGGAACATCATCAGAAATCTGATACCAGACATTAAGTGAAAAGAACTGGAACAGCAAAACCTAATACTCAAAGATTACCAGGGAAACCGAATCCCGGTAGTGCGTCTTGGACATTTCCTAATAGAATTTAAAAACCACACTGAAGTACTTCCTCTGACAATCGTTGACCATGATTGCCCTAGCCTGCTGGGAATTGAATGGTTCACGCCCCTGGGAATTGAAGTGAAAGGAATCAACAGCGTCGCTGAGACTGATTGGGAGGAAAGCCTGCTGAAAGAGTTCCGGGACATATTCGACGGGACCCTAGGCAAGTACAAGGGTACCCCTATAACATTCCGCTTAGACCCTAAGATAGCTCCCATCAGGCTCAAACTAGACGCGTTTCCTTTGCCTTAAAGCCGAAAATAGATAAGCAGCTTAACAAACTCATCGCACAAGGGGTGTTAGAGCCAATCGATCATGCCAGGTGGGAAACTCCCATCGTGACTCCTGTCAAACCAGATGGGTTAGTACGCATTTGTGGTGACTATAAGGCCACCCTCAATCATGCACTCCAGCAAAGCGCGTACCCTGTTCCAGTAATTCAATATCTGTTGCATTCATTAGGGGGAGAAAATTTTTTCACAAAACTTGATCTCACGCAAGCATACCAAAAGCTGCCAGTTGACCCCAAAACTGCAGAAGCACAGATTATAGTCATGCACAGAGGGGCATTCAAATGAAACAGACTTCAATTTGGCATTAACGTTGCCCCAGGCGTTTTACAAAGCCTAATGGAGAGCCTTCTAAATGGACTAAAAGGGGTCATTCTCTATTTTGACGATGTATTAGTATCCATGAAAAACAAACATCAATTAGAAGAGAGACTGAGAGGAGTCTTGTAAAGATACAGGGAAGCAGGGCTTAAAGTCAAAAGAGAAAAATGTCAACTAGCCACCAATCAAGTCGAATTCTTAGGCTACCTTATAGATGAAAAAGGGATACACCCCACTGAAATGAAAGTGAAAGCAATTAAAGATGCACCCAGACCTAAGAACAAAACAGACTTACAGGCGTTCTTAGGTCTCATTAACTTCTACAATGTCTTCCTGCCCCAAAAGGCAACCGTAGCAGAGCCATTACATCGGCTATTAGATTAAAAAAACTGTCTGGAATTGGGGCCACCGAGAACAAGTAGCATTCCAAAACATTGAAGACTTATTAACATCCAACACCATTTTAATACAGTACAGCAACACCTTGTCACTGATGGTCTCCTGTGATGCATCGCCTTTTGGAATCGGCGCCATACTGAGCCACAAGCTACCAGACAGCAGAGAAGCACCAATCGCCTTCTATTCTAAAACACTGTCAAAATCTGAAAGGAACTACAGCCAACTTGACCGAGAAGCCCTCGCCATCATAGCAGATGTCAAGAGATTTCACGAATACCTATATGGTAGGACATTCTCTATTATCACAGACCACAAACCCCTGCTAGGAATTCTGGCAGGAAACAAATCAATCCTGAACATCCTATCACCAAGAATGACGAGATGGTCGGAATTCCTCGCTGCATACAATTACACCCTGGAAAGACCATCACCCATGTGGATGCCTTAAGCCGTTCTCCTCTGCCCGACAAGGAAGATGACCCAGCTCCCACCATCTCCAATCTTCAGATCGAGACATGGCCGAATCTGCCACTAACCGCAGCAGACTTCGCAAAAGCCACCGCAAAAGACCCGCTGACAGCCCGGATTCTTCATTGGGTAGATAAGGGCTGGCTGGATGAAGATAGAGGCGAGACTTTTAAAACTTTTCACACCCAGCAGACTAAACTGTCCCTTGAAAAGGGTTGTATACTATGGGGAGACAGGGTGGTAATTCCCAGCAAATTGAAGGAGGAAGTATTGTGCATGTTGCATGAGGGACACCCGGGCATAGTAAAAATGAAAGCCCTGGCCAGGAATTATGTCTGGTGGCCAGGGCTGGACAAAGACATTGAAAAATGGGTGGCAACATGCCATGACTGCCAGAAATCAAGGCCTACCCTCCCCTTGCACCAGTCCTGGAATGGGAAACTCCCAGAGGCCCCTGGTCAAGACTCCATAATGACTTTGCTGGGCCAACGAAAGGGAATATATATTTGATAATTGTTGACGCTTATTCAAACTGGCTAGAGGTTATTCTTATGGTGTCCACAACTACTGAGGCAGTTATAAAACAATTGAACAAACTCTTGCTACACATGGACTGCCAGATGTAGTAGTATCTGACAATGGCCACCAATTTACTGCCTTAGCTTTTGAGCAATACCTAGCTGCACAAGGCATCCAACATGCCCTAACAGCGCCGCTCATCTGGCTTCAAATGGATGAGCTGAACGCATGGTTCGTTATACAAAAGAAGCCCCAGACAAACTGGACACTGGGGACATCCAAGATAGACTAAACAAACTGTTAACAATTCAGCATATCATCCCTAGCACAACCACTAACAAACGCCCAGCAGAACTCCTCATGGGCAGAAAATTGCGTTCTTACCTTGATAGATTACACCCCACCTACACCTCTGAAAAAACCCCTGATTCCTCAAGTAAATACCACTCCTTTACCACTGGAGATCTAGTCTACGCCAAAAATCTTACTGGGGACCCATTATGGCTTCCAGCCACAATTACACAAATTACAGGGCCCCGGTCATACCGACTTGAACTGGACGATGGCAGAACATGGAAATGACACATCGACCAGCTTCGCTCTAGGACATTGGAATGCAATACTAACCTGCCTAGCTCCGAAGCACCGCCACAAATACCACCCCCAACAAACAATCCAAAAACAACCAAGGAGGGGGGGGGGGAAAACACAAAATAATAAAAAAGGGAGAGAAGAACCAGCAATAACACGACAAAAGATACAACACAAATCTGATTTAGAATCCCCGGTAAGACAAAAAGAGCACTTACCCATAGACGACCTCCGGAGAAGAGAACCAGTAGCAGGGACGTGAGGCAAGGCCTTCCAGGAAGAAGGCAGCCAGGCCAGCTCGACCACCCCGGACAGACCAGGCTGAGAGACCCAGGCGGGATCTGCAAGTCAATCCTCTTTGCATCCGTAAGTGCAGTGGGACCGGGCCTTTAAAGAGAGAATCCAGGCATTGTTTATCTCTATTCTGTGCTCAGCTCTAAAGTGAAAGAGAAACTAACTTGCTTGCTTGTCTGCTGAAGTTGAGTTGCTGTTCTGCTCTGAATCTGTAACATGCCTGCTCCTGTTTGAGTTTGCTCCATGTTGGAGAAATCTATAACTGGTATTGTAAAAATTACTGATATTACTTTTATAAAGAAGTTAAATGAAGCCTCACCCATCTGTGTTTACTTTTCTGGTGCTGAATTTATGCTGCAATACTCTGAATATGAGTTCCCTTCTCAACCCTGGGAACTTTAAGTTGTATGGAATTCATTTCCCGTTCTGGCTGGAGAATTCTGGGAGTTGAAGCCTTAAAGTTCTCATGGTTGGGAAACATAGCTCTATGTGGTCAAATCAGCCGCTTCTGCCAGTTTGATAACTTTGGGAAATAAAACAATCAGAAATTCATTTTTTACACTTGTCCAGTTTAGGAAACATAGGTAATATTTTAGATCAAGATTGTTTGAAAATATTTCATGCATAGTTTCTCTTTCTGAACATTGCTTGTACAAGATATTGTTGGAAGAATTATCCTTCTGGGTTCAGTTCCAAGTGGGGAAAAAGACACTGAAAACATGGAGGCTGTTTGGAAAGATGATTTAATGGTAGACAGGACCATGTGGCTTGAAGCTCTAAAAAAGGATGATCATATGCTCCAAGGTGAAGGAAAAGAGAAAAAAGGGCCAGTCAAGATGCTGAGAGACCCATATATACTCTCTGTTGGGCCCTACCTTAGTGTTTCCTGTTCATGTGCAAGAAATGTATCCCATTGGCTGGTCAGACTCCCAGGGGCAGGGATCTTAGCTAACTTGTAGGCTTGCCTGAGTTCCAGGCTTGGTTGAGCCTTGCTGGATGATGATGCACTGAAAGGGCTTTGGGCAATTGCTATACCTTTACCTGGAGATTTTTGTTCAGTAAAGTATTCTGGCCCAGGCCTTAATGGCCCACCCGTTAACAAAGATGGGGGTGAGCTTCTGCTTCTGAGGTGTTTCTGCTCTTGAGTTTCTACTCTTTTTAGGGGAAATATTCTGCCTTTTTAATATTTCCTAGGATATTTTAATTTTCTAGGAGAGAGGTGGGTGCTAACTTCCTACAATATAGAAGCACCAAAGGTATCTATTGATCATTCGTGTGACATAGTAGAGTCCATATTCCCAAAAGGGATTCTTCGAATTGGGTCAAAATTAGCTTAATTTTGTCAGTGGGTTTTTACTTTGTCTCACCTGGGAAGTTCTAGTATTTTGCAAGAGAATATAAAAACTGTTCTTAATAAATATTCAGAGTACAGAATACAGAACAATGCAGCTGGAAAAGACCTTGGAGGTTTTCTAGTCCAGGGGTCTCCAACTTTGCCAACTTTAAGACTTGTGGGCTTCAACTCTCAGTATTCCTCAGCTGGCTGATGAATACTGGGGGTTGAAGTCCACAAGTCTTAAAGTTAGCAAAGTTGGAGAGCCCTGTATCTAGTCCATCCCCCCTGCTCAAGCAGGAATCTACACCATTTCAGACAAGTGGTTGTCCAGTCTCTTCTTTAAAACTTTCAATATTGAAGCATACACAACTTCTGGAGGCAAGTTGTTCCACTGGTTAATTGTTCTCATGGTTAGGAAGTTTCTCCTTAATTCTAGTTGGTTCCCTCCTTGATTAGTTTTCATCCATGCTTCTTGTCTTGCCTTCAGGTGCTCTGAAGAAGAGGTGGACTCTCTCTTCTTTGTGGCGGCCCCTCAAATATTGGAAGACTGCTATCATGTCTGTTATATATTTGCATACTCATCTCAGATAGGCTGGTCCAGACGGCGGGAATTTTAACGAGCCATCATTGGCCACGAGCCCTGAGCAGCCAGCTATAGAAAGGCTGCTGTGGTTCCATGAAGCTCAGTTCCTGTAGAGAAAATAAAAAGAGAAGAAATCAACTGGGTCTCGCATCTCCTTTCCCACAATGCAACACTGGCAACGAGGATTGGATTCTGAGACAAAGGAGCCCAGTTGTGCATGTGACAATGAGGACTGAGCGAGACGAAATGGCCGGGAACAACTCGCCACTCACACCATTCAACCCAGCAACTGAAGACTGGGAATCCTACACTGACTGATTCCTCATGTTTCTAGAAGGGAACGATCTCCAAGGAATCTCAGAACATAGGAAGAGAGCTGTCTTCTTCACCCACTGCGGTCCCACAGTATTCAGAATGGCAAAGGCATTGGCATCACCCCACAATGTGAAGAAAATGGCGTGGACGGACTTAGATAAATTCCTGTGAGCCCATTATGCACCGACTCTTTCATGCCTCATCAAAAGACATGAATTTCATAAGCACGACCAGAAGGAAGAGGAAACCATCGGAGATTCTGTTGCAGCACTAAGAGACAGTGGTGGAGCATGCGAATTCCTAAACCTGGATGAGGCCCTGAGGGACTGTGTGGTCCTCGGACTAAAGGACCTTACATTACAGGGTTGACTGCTAATAAAACCTAAAATAACATTAGCAGAGGCAATCGAAGAAGCCACCGCAGCGGAAGCAACAAAAAAATTGATAGACACCATGCAACAAAAGAATAAAGCAATAAAGGAAACCCCAAAAGGCACTAATCAAATACACAATAAGATATCAGAGGAAACTCAAAAACTCACCACCACAACACACCACGAGGACATCGAACCCCTCTTAGAAGACGAAGAGGAAGAAGAAGAGGTGAATCAACTCCGGTCGGAAAAAAGTAGACGGGAGCGGAAAGGAAGGAAGTCAGAATTCCATTGTGCTGGGTGTAGAGGAGACCATCCACGTTCCAAATGCCGTTTTTTCAATGCTATTTGCAAGTACTGTGAATGGCGGGGACACATAGCGAGGGCATGCTGGAACAGAAATAACTATAGCCCTAGACAAAGATGGAATATTCCTCCCAGAGAGAGGGAAAAGCAAACAGAGAGCCGTTGGAATCAAGAAAACAGAAACAAGCGGTAGAGAGAAGCCAATAGAAAAGAGGAAAAACATCAAACAATAACTATTGGGCACTCGAACCCAATCAATGCAAAAAAGGTACATGTGCAAGTCACCATAGAAGGTCAATCATGCGAGATGGAGGTGGACTCAGGCTCGTACTTATCAATGGTGTCATGGAATACCATAAAAAGACTAATACCTGACATAAGAAAGAGAGAGCTAGAAATACAAAAACTCACACTAAAAGACTACCAGGGAAACAGAATTCCGGTAGTAGGAACAGGACATTTCAAAGTTGAATTCAAAAAACACATTAATGTCCTCCCGTTAACCATAGTTGACCGGGATCGCCTTAGCCTACTGGGACTTGAATGGTTTGTTCCATTAGGAATTGGAGTAACCGGAATAAATAACATCGCTCAGACAGACTGGGAAGAGAACCTGATGAAAGAATTCCAGGACGTCTTCAACGGAGAACTGGGCAAGTACCAAGGGTCCCCATCTCATTTAATTTGAATCAAAATATAGCTCCAATAAGGCTAAAGACAAGGCGAGTTCCGTTCGCGTTAAAACCAAAAATTGATAAACAATTAGATAAACATGTCGCACAGGGGGTATTAGAACCAATAGACCACGTGAGGTGGGAAACCCCAATTGTTACTCCTATTAAACCAGATGGGTCCGTGCACATCTGCGGAGACTACAAGGCAATACTTAACCATGTGCTACAACAAAGCACATACCCAGTTCCGGTGGTACAACACCTATTACATTCTCTGGGGGGAGGTAGAATCTTCGCGAAATTGGATTTTGCGCAAGCCTACCAACAATTACCGGTCGACCCAGAAACAGCGGAAACACAAACAATTGTGACCCACAGGGGGGCATTCAAATGCAACAGACTACAATTTGTAGTTAGCATGGCCCCAGGGGTTTTCCAGAGCTTAATGGAATGTCTATTACAAGGAATAAAGGGGGTGGTACCATACTTTGACAACATATTAATATCAGCTAAAGACAAAGAACAACTGGAAGACTACCTAAGGGAGGTTTTAAAAAAAATTAAGGAGGCGGGACTCAAAGTTAAAAAAGAGAAGTGCAAATTAGCCACCAACAAAGTTGAATTCCTGGGATACTTCATAGACAAAGAAGGGATCCACTCCACTGAAAACAAAATCAGAGCAATAAAGGAAGCACCCAGACCCGAAAATAAAACAGAATTACAAGCCTTTTGGGGCCTTATCAATTTTTACAATGTATTTTTGCCACAGAAAGCAACGATAGTGGAACCACTGCACAGGCTGCTTGATAAGAAAGCTGCCTGGACTTGGGGATGACGAGAAGAAACAGCATTCAAGGAAATTAAAGACTTACTTACATCAGACTGTGTGCTAATACAACACAGCGAAACCCTTCCACTAACATTAACATGCAATGCGTCACCATCTGGCATCGGTGCCATACTCAGCCACATATTACCAGATGGAAAAGAAGCACCCATCGCATTCTACTCAAAAACCCTATCAAAAATGGAGCAAAATTACAGCCAACTAGATAGAGAGGCATTGGCCGCAATAACAGGAGTAAAATGGTTCCACAAGTATATTTATGGCAGAAATTTCTCACTTGTCACAGATCATAAACTTCTAGGAATTCTCGCAGGAAACAAACAAACAGGAAACAAACAAACTCGCAGGAAACCCAAAATACTGTCACGTCGGATGACGAGGTGGTCCAAATTCCTCACTGCCAATAACTACAACTTGATCTACCTAACAGGGAAGAACATAACACACACTGATGCTCTGAGCCATTCCCCCCTACCTGATTTAGAAGATGATCCTGCACCAACCACATCAACACTGAAAGTTGAGACATGGGAAAACCTACCCATAACAGCAACAGACATTGCTAGGGAAACCGCGAGAGACAGAAACCTGGTGCGGATTTTAAATTGGGTAGGTGGCCAGAGAATGCTAGTGACGAGACTTTCAAACCATTCCGGAATAGATAAACCGAACTCTAAATTTTAAAAGGATGTATACTATGGGGGGATAGAGTGATCATACCAGACATACTGAAGGAATGAATACTTGAGTTATTACATGAGTGTCACCCGGGAATTGTCAGAATGAAGTCTCTGGCTAGGAGTTATGTATGGTGGCCAGGGATGGATAAGGATATTGGTGAATGGGTAGCAATCTGCAAACATTGCCAAGAATTTAGACCTATATCCCCTTCTGCACCTACACTCGAGTGGGAAACACCTAGGGGTCCATGGTCTAGAATACATATTGATTTTGCTGGACCATCTAAAGGGAACACATTCTTAATAGTGGTAGATGCTTACTCAAATTGGCTAGAGGTAAGCACTCAACTACAACAGAAGCTATTATTAGACAACTAAGGAAGCTTTTTACAACACATGGTTTGCCAGATTTAGTTGTATCTGACAACGGACTGCAATTTACGGCAATTATATTTGAGAAGTTCCTAGCCGAACAAGGGATAAGGCAGGCGCAAATAGCACCGGCCCGACCTGCTACGAATGGACAGGCAGAACGCATGGTCCGTTTTACACTACACAAATTGGGAACGGGAGATATACAGGAAAAGATATATAAGCTATTAAGTATACAACACATTACACCAAACACCACAACAAATAAAAGCCCAGCAGAACTATTAATGGGCAGAAAACTAAGATCAAACCTAGACAGACTACATCCCACATATAGCCCTGAAAAACCAACAGACTCATCCAGTAAGTGCCGCACATTTAACATAGGGGACCTAGTCTATGCAAAAAACCTCACGGGGGAACCATTGTGGATACCGGCAACAATAACTCAAATAACGGGGCTCAGGTCATACAGAGCAGAGACAGAAGACGGAAAGAGCTGGAGAAGACACATAGACCAAATCAGATCAAGGGCCACACCGAGAAACACTAACCATCAGGGGGAAGAAGAACTTACACAAACTAAAGAATCACTTACAATATTAGACAAAAATAGCCAAGCCAAAGGGGGGGGAGACCTCTCAAACACAAACAAGAGTGGAGGGGAAGACCCTCCTCAAATAAGAGAAGTAACAAAACAAACCCTAACAACAATACAACAACCAATATTAACACTAGCCCCGATCAGAATTCGCAAACATGTACCTGGAACCATAGTAGAAGAAGACAATGTGGGGAGACTGGAGCAGGCTTTGGAGAACCATCAAGAAGCCACTCCTGGTGGGAGCGGCTGAGCCGACTCAACCAGCCAGGAAAGGCCTGACGGGAGCGGCATGGCTGATTCTACCTTCCAGGAGGGTCCACGGAAGAGGACGGGAAAAGCAGCAATCCCGTCTGAACAGTCCAGAGACGAACCCATATTTTTTTTAGAATTTTATTAATTTTCTACAAACAGACATAGCATACAAAACATTAAAAACATCTACTCTCATATATACTTCCGGTGTGTCGGTTGGTTCATCAGTTTTGTGCATTCATTTTATAGTCTCAATTACAGTTATATTACATAACCACTCATATTGTCAATCCATATCCTAATATTACCAAAAAAAATTAGAATAAAGTCTTTTTCTGACTATACTTTTAATCATTCATGCTTTGTGAGATAACAATACTTCAAACAGTTTATTCTATAACAAATCATATAGTCATAACAAATCAATCCTAAAAACCCTTCATAGATATAATACTAATGCTCTATTATTGTATTTTATCATCTAACCATTGATAAAAAAGATCCCAAATTTCATAAAATTGTTTATCTTCTTGCTCTCTAATTTCAAATGTCAATCTACTCATCTCAGCACATTCCAATATTTTCTTAATAATTTCTTCCTGTGATGGTATTTTCTCATTCTTCCAATTTTTAGCAAATACAATCCTAGCTGCTGTTAATACATTTACAATCAAATATTTCAAGTCTTTATTATATATATCAGGTAAGATTCCCAATAAAAAGATCTCTGGTTTCAAGTCTATGTGTTTCTTTGTCATTTTTTCCAACCACATGTGAATTTTAGTCCAATATTTTCTGGCATCCTCACAAGTCCACCACATATGATAATATGAGCCAGGTATCTGATGACATTTCCAACATTTTTCAGATTTCTTCTTGAACATTCTTGCTATTCTTGTCGGGGGGAAGTGCCACCTGTAAAACATCTTATACAAGTTTTCTTTATATGCTATTGACATTGTCATTTTATAATTTTGAGACCACAATTTTTGCCATTGCTCTAAATCAATCCATATCCAAAATTCTTCCCCCAAGCAATCATAGTTTCTTTAACTTGTTCTTCCTCTAGCTTAATTCCCAATAAATAACCATATAATTTTTTAATCACTTTCTCATCAGTACCCATCAATATCTTATCTAAATCAGTCTGTTTGTCATAAAATCCTTCCATTTTAAAATCTTCAACATATCTTGAGTGTATTTGCACATATGAAAACCAATTCATCCTTATACCTTGTTCCTCTAAGTTTTGGATCGATTTAAGTCCACCCTTTTCATCCAACAGTTCCCCATATCTAACTGTTTGTTCCTTTTTATAGATCATAGGATAGGAAAATGCTTCAATAGTCGATAACCAAACTGGAATTTTCAGGTAACATTGTTTTTTTATCTTCTCCCAATTTAACCACAAAGACTCCCGTATATAATGTCTTCTGAAATACCCTTGTGTTTTAGTTCCCTTGTACCATAAAAAAGCATGCCAGCCCAACAGTAAATCATGTCCTTCTAATGTCAACAATCTATGTTTTCTTAATGTTATCCATTCTTTGACCCACATCAAACTTGCAGCTTGATAATACAGTTCCCAATTAGGCAGGCCAAAACCTCCTCTAATTCTAGCATCTTGCAAAAGCTTTAACTTTATTCTCGCTCTTTTACCTTGCCATATAAACTTCAACATGATTTTATTTAAATCTTCAAAGTAGTCTTTTCCAAGTCTAATTGGTATTGTTTGAAAGAGAAATAAAATTCTAGGTAAAATATTCATCTTAATTGTTGAAATTCTCCCTATTAATGACAATTGTAAATTTTCCCATTTCTTCAAATCTGTAATTATCTGTTGTTTGAGTTTAATATAATTATTCTCTTTTAATGTGCTACATCTTGCTGTCAAATATATCCCCAGATACTTAACCTTATTTGTAACTTGGATTTTCAAAAGATCTGTCAGTTCTTCTCTTTGTCTCAATAACATGTTTTTTGTCAAAATCTTTGTTTTATCTTTATTTATTTTCAAGCCAGCCATCTCACCATATGTCTCTATCTTTTCCAATAATTTTGGAGCGGTTTCTAACGGGTCTTCCAAAATAAAAGCTAAATCGTCAGCAAAAGCTTGTAGTTTAAATTCTTCCTTTTTAATTTTCATTCCTTTTATACTTTTGTCATCTCTAATATTTCTATTCAACACTTCCAAAGTCAATACGAATAACAAAGGAGATAGGGAACATCCTTGTCTTGTGCCTCTTCTTATATTAATAAGATCTGTAAACTCTCCCTCCACCATTACTTTTGCTGTCTGTTTATTATATATGGTTTCTATTGCTTGAATAAATTTTCTGGCAAAACCCATCTGTTCCAATAGTAATAACATAAATCTCCAGTTCACGTTGTCAAATGCTATTTGAGCATCTAGGAATATCAAAGCCATTTGTTTCTCAGGATGAGCCTCATAATATTCCAAAGTATCCAAAATTACTCTCATATTGTCTCTAATTTGTCTCTTTGGCAGAAATCCGTTTTGATCTGGATGGATAAAATTATTTAAATATTAAATATTCGCAAACATGTACCTAGAACCATAGTAGAAGAAGACAATGTGGGGAGACTGGAGCAGGCTTTGGAGAACCATCAAGAAGCCACTCCTGGTGGGAGCGGCTGAGCCGACTCAACCAGCCAGGAAAGGTGTTACGTGACTACGTAACATAGGTGAGACCTGATCAGTTGGACTGGACCACATGGGGAGGGGTGTTATATATTTGCATACTCACCTCAGATAGGCTGATCCAGACAGTGGGAATTTTGACGAGCCATCATTGGCCACGAGCTGCAAGCAGCCAGGTATAGAAAGGCTGCTGCAGTTCCATGAAGCTCAGTTCCTGTAGAGAAAATAAAAAGAGAAAAAAATCAACTGGGTTTCATGTCTCCTTTCCCACAACGTGCAATGCAACAATGTCCCCTCTAGTCCTTCTTTTCTCTAGACTAACCAAACACAATTCTAGCAACCGTTCTTCGTATATTTTAGCCTCCAGGCTTTAATCATCCTAGTTGCTCTTCTCTGCTCTTCTCTTCTCTTCTTTCCAAAGTTTCAACATAATCTTTATGAGGTGACCAAAATGCACTACAGATAGTCTATGACTTACCACCATTTGTTGGATTAAAGTTAGGGTTGCTGGATGTTGATTGATGGTGAGGAAGTGTTTTGTTTTGTTTCCTTTTGAGTGGTATATATTTGCTGTTTATCTCTATGTGCCTGTTGTTGGCTGGTTTGTCTGAGTGCCAGTCTTCCAGGAATTATTTGTGTTCAGTCCGGAAAAACGCGCGGTAGACCGGGTTCCAGTAAACAGGTTCTTTATTTACAACAAGCAAACAGTAGCGGAACAGTTTGGCTAAAGCCATGGCAGCTCTTTTATACAGGCTTGCCTGCCAGCTTGTAGCCAATGGTAGCCATTTAACTTTGCCGCCTTTAAGCGGCTCTTTGGATTGGTTCATAATGAACCAATCCACTACTGGCCTTTCTGGCCAATCAGGTTATACCACTTGGACTCTACTAAGTTATACAGAACACCCCTCCCCCCTTAGTTTAGTCCTACGTGGGTGACGTAGTTGCGCAGGTAGGTGGGGCTTTTTCTGACTCTATTTGACTTGCGCGGTTCATTTTCACTGGAGACTTCGAGCGGTTCGGTCGGGATCGCTGTCTCTCCGGCTCTTCTCCATGGAACCGCCTGGAAGGGTGAGTCAGCATGATTGCTACCGCTTGAGTTGCTCAGGCCGGTGGCTTTGCCGCTCCCTCCTGGCTTTCCCGGGCAGGTCGAGCTGGCTCGGCTGGCCCCTTCCAGGACGGGTTTCTCTTCATTTGGATTATTTCTGCTGGTCTCATCTAACCGTAAGTATTCTTTTTGCTCTTTTTGATTGGTTAGATGTTCTGGGTTTATTTTTAATAGTTCTTTTTTACCCTCTTTATAATTTCTTTGTATTCCCCCCCCCCTTTGGTTTTGTTTTCATCGATTTTTATTGTTTGAGGTTGCGCGGTCGTATTTCGCTCGATATTTTGGGAACGAAACTGGTCTATGTGCTGCTTCCACTCTCTGCCATCGTCCATGGTTAGACAGTAGGACCGGGGGCCTGTTATTTGTATGATTGTGGCTGGAAGCCATAGAGGGTCCCCGGTGAAATTTTTTGCGTAGACTAGGTCGCCAATTTCAAATGTGCTGAATCAGCTGGATGAGTCAGGGGGTTTCTTACAGATGTAATTTCGGTGCAATCTATCTAAATGTGATCTGAGTTTCCTCCCCATTAACAATTCTGCTGGGCTCTTGTTCGTTATACTACTGGGGGTGATATGTTGGAGGGTGAGTAAATGGTTCATCTTGTCTTGGAGATCTCCCTGGTCCATTTTTTCTAGGCCTTCCTTAGTAAACCTGACCATTCTCTCGGCCCTACCATTTGCCGCCAGGTGGGTTGGCGTGGTTAGTGCATGGCGTATACCTAAAGAAGCTAGGAACTCTTCAAATTGTATAGCGGTTAATTGTGGCCCATTGTCGGACACTAGGACATCCGGCAACCCATGGGTTGCGAATAGTTTGTTGAGTTGCTTGATAACAGCGTTGGTTGTCATAGATGACATTACTATAACTTCCAACCAATTTGAGTATGCATCTACAACAATCAAAAACGTATGCCCCCTAGTAGGACCTGCAAAGTCAATGTGAATCCGAAACCAGATGCTTCGTGGGGTCTTCCAGTCCCGTATTGGTGCTTGCAGTGGTGAGGGCCTGGTTCTCTGTCATTTATTGCATGTAGCAACCCAGTATTCAATATCTTTATCTAAGCCAGGCCACCAGACATAGCTCCTGGCCAGGTTTTTCATTTTTACTATGCCTGTGTGGCCCTCATGAAGCATATCCAACACCTTTGTTTGCAATCTGGAGGGAATTACCACCCGATCACCCCATAACAAACACCCCTTTTGTATTGACAGTTCAGTCTGTCTGGTCCAAAAAGGTTTAAAGTTTTCAGTTTTTTGGTTTTCCAGCCAGCCTTTACTTACCCAATTTAAAATGCGGGCAGTCACTGGGTCTTTGGCGGTGGCTCTGGCAAAATCATTTGCAGATAGTGGCAGTTCCAGGCAGGCTTCTATTTGCAGGGTGGTAATCATTGGAGCCGGGTCTTCTTCTGTTGTTGGTAGCGGTGTTCGAGTTAATACATCTGCATGTGGGATTTGTTTCCTGGGTCGATGTATCAATGTGTATGAGTATGCAGCTAGGAATTCTGACCATCTAGTCATTCGGGGAGATAAAATGTGTGGGTTTGTTTCCTGCCAAAATTCCGAGTAATGGTTTATGGTCAGTTACAAAGGAAAATGTCCTCCCATAGAGGTATTCGTGAAAACATTTAACTCTGGCGATGATTGCCAGGGCCTCTCTGTCTAGTTGGCTATAGTTGCGTTCCACTTTGAAGAGTGTTTTTGAGTAAAAGGCGACAGGTGCTTCTCTCACGTCAGGCAATTGGTGGCTCAGGATGGCACCGACTCCGAATGGTGAGGCATCACAGGTGACCGTCAATGGAAGTGTGTTACTAAACTGAATAAGAACGGTGTCTGAGGTTAGTAAGTTTTTTATGCCTTGGAATGCTTTTTGTTCTTTATGTCCCCAAGTCCAACTAGTTTTCTTATCCAGTAAACGATGTAATGGTTCTGCTACCGCTACTTTGTGGGGGAGGAATACATTATAGAAGTTTATTAGACCCAAAAATGCTTGCAATTCCATTCTGTTTTTTGGTTGTAGTGCATCTTTAATAGCCTTGACTTTTTTTTTTGTAGGGTGTATACCCTCTCCGTCAATTAAATACCCCCAAAATTCGACGCGATCAAGTCATTAAGCAGCATTTTTCCTTTTTAACTTTCAGGCCAGATTCTCTAAATTTTGTTAGCAATTCTCTTAGCCTTGTTTCTAATTGGGTCATGTTTTGGGCTGAAATTAGAACGTCATCAAAGTATGGAACGACCCCTTTAATTCCATTTAATAGGCGTTCCATGAGGCTTTGGAAGACGCCTGGGGCAACGCTTACTCCAAATTGAAGTCTGTTACATTTGAATGCCCCTCTGTGAGTTACTATTGTCTGTGCCTCGGCCGTTATTGGGTCTACTGGAAGTTGTTGATATGCTTGGGCTAAATCGAGCTTGGCAAAAAAAATTTCCTCCCCCAAGCAAGTGCAGTAAATGCTGCACGACTGGCACCGGGTATGAGCTTTGCTGCAATGCATGGTTCAGGGTAGCCTTGTAGTCTCCGCAGATGCATACCGACCCATCAGGTTTTACAGGTGTTACTATTGGTGTCTCCCATCTAGCGTGGTCAATTGGTTCTATGACCCCTTGCGCGATTAATTTGTTTTATTGTTCATCTATTTTGGCTTTTAACGCAAAGGGGACTTGTCTGGCTTTTAACCTTCTGGGTGATATCTGGGGGTCTAAACTAAAGGAAATTGGGGTCCCCCGGTACCTGCCTAGAGTGCTGTCGAAGACGTCCTGGAACTCGTGTATCAGGTTTTCCTCCCAATCAGTTGTGGCTATTCGGCTCACTCCAGTCATTCCGATGCCCAATGGTGCGAACCATTCAATGCCCAGGAGATTGGGATGGTCCCGGTCGACTATGGTTAATGGCAGGACTTCAGCATGCTGCTTGTATGTTACTTGGAAATGTCCAAGACCTACAACAGGAATTTTGTTTCCTTGGTAGTCCTTTAAAATTAATTTTTGTTTCTGGAGTTTTTTTAATTTAATATTTGGAACTAGTCGTCTGATTGTGTTCCAAGACACCATTGACAGGAAGGATTCTGAGTCGACTTCCATCTCGCAAGGGCTTCCTTCAATTTTTACAACGATTTTGACTTTTCTCCCGCTTTCCGTCTGGGCACTTCCGATAGTGACAGTTTGATGGGTCTTTTCTCGGTTGCTAGTTCCTTTGCTGTGCTCCCATTTTCTATCGGCTTGCCTAGGTTCAGTTCTTAGTGGGGAATTACTGCATCTGCTAGGACTGTTATTTTTGTGATTCCTACAGACTTTCTCAATGTGTCCCCTTGCAAGCCCGACAGATGGCATCAAGGAACCTGCACTCGGCTCGAGGGTGGTTTCCCCTGCAGCCAGCGCATTCCCACCAATTTCTTTTTTCGTGCCTTTTTTGTTGGCGTACAGGCAGTGGACCTCATCATCATCGTCTTCTGTTTCTGATGATCCGTCGAGGTCTTCATGGTGTGTGATAGCGGGAGCTTGCTTCTTTCCTCTGGGTAGGGTCGTCGCATCATTATTGGCATTCATCAGCTTCATGGTGGCTGCTGACTTTTTCGCGGCTTCTGCAGCTGTGGCTTCTGCGATCACTTCAGCCACTGTTGTATTGGGTTTATTTAGTAATTTACTTTGTAAATTAGAGTCTCTTAGACCTAAGACGACACGATCTCGCATGGCTTCATCTATGTTCAGGAACTCGCAAGCTCCACCCAGGTGTCGGAGAGCCGCCACGAAATCAGCGATGGTCTCATCTTCCCTTTGGTCCCTTTTGTAGAACTCGTGTCTTTTAATAAGATTTGACACCACCAGCGCATAGTGAGCCTTTAGCATTTGGTGAAGCTCAGACCAGGTCATCTGTTTCACGCCTCTGGGCTTCGCCAATGCCTTGGCCATCTTGAACACGGTTGGCCCACAATGCGTTAGGAAGACAGCCCTCTTCCACTGATCCGATATTTCCTCCATCTCGTTGCTCTCTAAGAACATCAGGAAACGGTCTATGTATGATTCCCAATCCTCTTCGTTGGGATTGAAGGGTGCGGGCGGTGCGTTACTCCCGGCCATCACTTCTAGCCTGGATTTCTTTGCCGCGTGCTCAGTCTCACGTTTTAGGACAATCCCACCTTCGTCACCAATGTTCAGTCCGGAAAAACGTGCGGTAGACCAGGTTCCAGTAAACAGGTTCTTTATTTACAACAAGCAAACAGTAGCGGAACAGTTTGGCTAAAGCCATGGCAGCCCTTTTATACAGGCTTGCCTGCCGGCTTGTAGCCAATGGTAGCCATTTAACTTTGCCGCCTTTAAGCAGCTCTTTGGATTGGTTCTTAATGAACCAATCCACTACTGGCCTTTCTGGCCAATCAGGTTATACCACTTGGACTCTACTAAGTTATACAGAACAATTTGGAATTTTTGGACTTGGCTCATTGTACAGTAATCACAATTTCACAGTTGAAACTGTGGTCCAGTCTATCCACAGATTGTGAAATTAAGGAATTTTGGGTGTCATTTCAAAAAGCGATAGGAACCCTGCTGGGCTACAAGCGCAACATAAAGAGCCATGGTAAGCTGGTTGTTGGACTTCTTCTGAGAAAAGTTTGCCAGTGGGTTTCAGGAGTGTCTGTTTAAAAAGTATGAATCATGTCAGGCTTCCTTTCCTCAGCAGAGACATCCCAAGGGAAGCCTCTGAAATAATTGCAGAGAAATTCAGTGTATAATCCTCCCCAACTGGGGAGTCATTTTCATTTTAATTGGCAATCCTTAGAGATGGTGTCTTTTGTGTGAGATAGCAAGGTTTAAGTTAGCTTGAAAATAATAAAAACTGTGTGTATTTATTTGCCAGAAGTCATGTACCATATACAGTATATGAAGCATATATGCACAACAGAAGAAAAGAAAGAGAAAGAAAGAGAGAGAGAGAGAGAGGAAGAAAGAGGGAAGGAGGGAGGGAGATTTGCAAGATATAAAAAAAAGTGTTTAAATGCTGAAATAACACTAGGTATACGGCATAAAGGACTGAAAGCAATGCTTTAACTTCCTCCAAGCCAATCTTGACAAAGTTTAAAAAGAGGCAGTCTATGCATTTTATAAATAAATAAAATTATATCTACATAAATACTCAGTGGAACTTGACATGTCTTTATATTTCTTGACAATAATACAGAAATTGATTATCATTGCTTGCTTCCAGAAAGAAGCTTTCTTTCTTTCTTCTCTTTCTCTCTCTTCCCCTCCCTCCCTTCCTCCCTCCCCCCCCCCCTCTATCTCTTTCTTATTGTGCATATATGTTGCATATATATTGCACCTGAATTCTGGTTATAAAGGCACAAGGTTTTTATTTTTCTTTCTTTCTCTCTCTCTCTCTCTTTCCTCTCCCTTCTCCTTCCTTCCTTCCTTCCTATTTTGTTTATCAAGTTACAAAAGATTATCACATGACCTTGGGACACTGCAATCATCATAAGTTAGTTGCCAAACATCTGAATTTTGATCATGTGACAGCTGCAATGATTGTAACTGTGAAAAATAGTCATAAATCTGTTTTTTCCAATGCTGTTAACGTTGAACAGTCACTAAACAAATGGGTGTTGAAATGGTTGTAAATCAAGGACTACCCGTACTTTGCCATTGTTGAGATACAACTGGTATAAAGTAGACACCCAGCTGATAACCAACTCTAGAGAATGACAAGATTACAAGTGTGACTAAATGCATGGGGAACCCAGTGCTTCATTTGTTTGCATAGCGATTCTTCTTCCAGAAAAAATAAAATAAAATCTGAGTCAGATCTAACTTACTTTATTGTAACATGAAGCAAGGCTCCTTATGGGATTCACATCAAAAGCAGACGTTTTCCCACACATGGCAAGCAGAGTTTCCATATATTTTGCTTGTAAGCTCAACTGGTTTTGTGCCCTCCCAGGGAGAAATATATATCTGCCTGTGGTGTCAATGCATCTGGTGGGAACAATTTTTTTCTGAGGTGTGCTTGTCTCCGGGTGTGAGAAAGAGGGATGAGAAGAAGTAAGAAAACAAAGAACTTTTCTCCTCTTTTGATCAGTCCCATAGATGGAGAGAACCGGTGTGAGCACAAATTTTGTTTCTTCCCCAAACCCCAAAAACTTTAAGCTTAGACTGTCTACTATTGACTTCACCCACTTCTTAAGAGGCCTGTAGGAGGCGTGCATAAGCGCACCAATCAAAGCGATTAACAAATCAAATAAATAAATAAATAAAATAAATTGTGAGCACCCTGCAACCCTCACCCCTGGTTTTATCTTTCCTCCCAAGCAAGGATGGTTTCAATTAGAACCTGGCTCATTAAAAGCCAATAAAGACATAATTAAAAGAATGGAGGTGGAGTGGTACGGAATTAGCCCAGCAACCACAGTGAGGATGCTTGTTCTCAAGTAACCCTATCTAGGAAATGAGGCTGCTCTTTGAATTCACAAGTGGTGTTGGGGATTCAGGAACTCATCAAGAGGTTGGAAGGGAAGATTGCATGTTGCTATAAACAGCCGGGCCCCTTTAGGCAACTGATGGGCATTTGAATTTTTTTTCTGCCGAGTTATCATTCAGTGAAAGGAAGCAGTCCAACTGCGCAATCTCAGGGCAGCGGGGGAAATATTGAAATTCAACAGAATATTTTATTTCCTGATGCATTGCAGCTCTCTTGGCTACCCTGATCTGCCCTACAAATCGAGACTCGGTCTGGCTGGAAATCTGTCTGGGAAATTGGATTTTCTTCCCACCTGTTCCGTCTGGAAAAACGCGAGGTAGACCGGATTCCAACAACAAAGTCTTTATTTGTTAACAGTACTTGCAGAATGGAACATTGGCTCAAGCCGCGGCAGCCCTTTTATAGCGGTTTGCCTGCCGGCTTGTAGCCAATGACAGATATTTAATCTTGCTGCCTTTAAGCAGCTTCATGGATTGGTTCCTAGTGAACCAATCCCTATACTGGCTTTCTTAGCCAATCAGAATCATGAATTAGGAGTCTACTATTTTTTATACAGAACACCCCTCCCCTCTTGGTTTAGTCCTACGTGGTGACGTAGTCGCGCAGGTAGGTGGGGCTTCTTTTGACTCTACGGGACGTGCGCGGTTCATTTCTGCTGAAGACTTCGACCCGTTCGGATGGGGTTGCTGTCTCTCCGGCTCTTCCCCATGGAACCGCCTGGAAGGGTGAGTCAGCCATTTTACTGCCGCCTGAGTTTCTCAGGCCGGTGGTTTTGCTGCTCCCTCCTGGTTTCTCCGGGCAGGTCGAGCTGGCCTGGCTGGCCCCTTTGAGTGGATCCTTCTTGCAAGTTTCTTCTAACTGTAAGTCTCTTTTTCGCTCTTTTTGTTTGTTATCATATTCTGGGTTTAATTTAAATGGTTCTTTATTATTTTCTTGTATTTCCCCCCCGCTCTTTGGTTTGATTTTCGTCGTTTTTTATTATTTGCGGTTGTGTGTTTGTAGTTTTTCAATGTTCCGGGATCGAAGCTGGTCTGTGTGCCGCTTCCATTCCCTGCCATCGTCTACGGTTAGTTGGTAGGACCGGGGGCCTGTAATTTGTGTGATTGTGCCTGGAAGCCATAAAGGGTCCCCGGTGAAATTTTTAGCATAAACTAGGTCGCCGATTTCAAATGTCCTGAAACGGGTGGAGGAGTCGGGGGGTTTCTCTGGTGTATAATTTGGGTGCAATCTGTCTAATTACGACCTAAGTTTTCTTCCCATCAGTAGTTCCACCGGGCTTTTATTTGTTATAGTACTGGATGTGATATGCTGGAGGGTGAGTAGGCAGTTAATTTTATCTTGGACATCCCCAATGTCCATTTTTCCTAAACCTTCTTTGATAAACCTGACCATTCGCTCCGCCCTACCATTTGCAGCTGGGTGGGCAGGCGCGGAGCATGGCGTATACCTAGGGAGGCTAGGTATTATTCGAATTGGATACTCATTAATTGTGGCCCGTTGTCAGACACTAGGACGTCCGGCAGGCCATGGGTTGCAAAGAGTTTGTCAAGTTGTTTAATGACGGTTTCAGTTGTCATAGATGGCATAACTACAACCTCCAGCCAATTTGAGTATGCATCTATGACAATTAGGAAGGTATGTCCCTTAGTAGGACCCGCAAAGTCAATGTGGATTTGCGACCAGGGGCCTTGTGGGGTTTCCCAGTCCTTTATAGGTGCTTGTGGTGGGGAAGGCCTGGTTCTTTGGCATTTGTTGCAAGAATTAACCCAGTATTCGATGTCCCTATCTATACACGGCCACCAGACATAGCTTCTAGCCAGACTTTTCATTTTAACAATACCAGGGTGGCCTTCGTGAAGCATACCCAGTACCCTAGTTTGTAATTTAGGAGGGATAACAACCCAATCACCCCACAATAAACAACCTTTTTGAATCGAGAATTCGGTTTGTCTGGTCCGGAAAGGTTTAAAGTTCTCAGTTTTTTGGTTTTCCGGCCAGCCTTTACCTACCCAGTTCAGTATGCAGGCAATCAATGGGTCCTTTGCAGTAGCTCTCGCAACATCGTTTGCAGATATCGGTAGATCGGGGCATGTCTCTATCTGAAAAATGGTCATTGTCAGTGCCGGGTCTTCCTCTGTAGTCGGTAATGGCGCTCTGCTCAACGCATCTGCATGGGAGATTTGCTTTCCGGGGCGATGTGTCAATGTATAAGAGTAGGCTGCTAGGAATTCCGACCATCTAGTCATTCTCAGGGACAAAATGTTCGGTGTGGGCTTGTTTCCCACCAAAATTCCTAGTAGCGGTTTATGGTCCGTTACTATCAAAAATGTTCTTCCATATAGATATTCGTGGAAGCGTTTCACTCTGGCGACAATTGCCAGGGCTTCTCTGTCTAGTTGACTATAGTTACGTTCAGTTTTAGACAGAGTTTTTGAATAATAGGCAACGGGTGCCTCTCTCCCATCTGGCAATTGGTGGCTCAGGATGGCACCGACTCAAAACGGTGAGGCGTCGCAGGTCACTGTCAATGGAAGTGTGTTACTAAACTGGATAAGAACGGTGTTTGATGTTAATAAATTTTTTATTCTTTGGAAGGCTTTTTTTTCTCTATAACCCCAAGTCCAAATTGTTTTTTTATCCAGTAATCGGTGTAATGGTTCCGCTATTGTCGCTTTGTGGGGTAGGAATACGTTATAAAAATTTATTAGTCCTAAAAATGCTTGCAATTCAGTTTTGTTTCTTGGCTCTGGTGCGTCTTTAATGGCTTTGACCTTTTTGTCGGTAGGGTGTATACCCTCTCCATCTATTAAATAGCCCAGAAATTTGACGCGATCAGTCATTAAACAGCATTTTTCTTTTTTTACTTTTAGGCCAAATTCTCTGAATTTTTTTAGTACATCTCTTAGTCTTTTTTCTAGCTGGGTCATATCTTTGGCCGAAATTAAGACGTCGTCAAAATATGGTACGACCCCTTTTATTCCATTCAATAGGCGTTCCATGAGGCTTTGGAAAACGCCTGGGGCTACACTCACTCCAAATTGGAGTCTGTTGCATTTGAATGCTCCTTTGTGGGTCACTATTGTCTGTGCCTCAGCCGTTAAGGGTTCTACTGGAAGCTCTTGGTAAGCTTGCGCTAGATCTAGTTTAGAGAAAACTTTTCCTCCCCCAAGTGAATGTAATAAATGTTGTACAACTGGCACCGGGTATGCGCTTTGTTGCAATGCGTGGTTCAGGGTAGCCTTGTAGTCTCCGCAGATGCAAACCGACCTGTCAGGTTTAATTGGTGTTATGATTGGCGTTTCCCATTTAGCATGGTCAACAGGTTCCAAAACCCCTTGGTCTATTAATTTATTTAGTTGTTCCTCAATTTTTGCTTTTAGAGCAAAAGGAACTCGTCTGGCCTTTAGTCTTCTAGGGGCTACCTGGGGGTCTAAATTAAGGAAATTGGGGTCCCCCGATACCTGCCTAGGGAGCCGTCGAAAACATCCTGGAACTTGTGGATCAGGTTTTCTTCCCAGTCGGTTGCAGCCACCCAGTCTACTCCGGTCATCGCGATGCCCAATGGTGCAAACCATTCGATGCCCAGGAGGCTTGGTCGGTCTCGGTCGACTATTGTCAACGGTAGTACTTCGACATGTTGTTTGTAGGCGACTCGGAAATGTCCAAGGCCTACCACAGGGATTCGGTTTCCTTGGTAGTCTTTTAGGGTTAATTTTTGTCTCTGGAGCTCTTTAAGTTTGATATTTGGAACCAGTTGTTTGATGGTGTCCCATGACACCATTGATAGGAAAGACCCTGAATCTAACTCCATTTCGCAGGGGCTGCCTTCTATTTTTACTATTATTTTTACTTTCTTCCCGCTTTCCATCTGAGCACTTCCGATAGTGAAAGTCTGATGCGTTTTTTCTTGGTTACTGGCTCGTTTGTTCCACTGCCACTTTCTCTTGGTTTGTTTTGGCTCAGCTTGTGGGGGAGAGTTGCTGCGTCTGTTTGGGCTGTAATTTTTCTTATTTCTGCAGACCTTCTTGATGTGCCCCCTTTTCTTACAAGCTCTGCAGATGGCATCAAGGAATCTGCAATCGGCTCAAGGATGGTTTCCTCCGCAGCCGGCACATTCCCACCAATTTCTTTTTTTGCGCCCTTTTTTGTTGGTGTATAGGCGGTGGACTTCGTCGTCTTCCTCTCTGGATTCTGACGTCTCGTCAAAATCTTCGTGGTGTATGGTGGTGGGAAATTGTTTCTTCCCTCTGGCTAGGCTCATTTCTTCGTTGTTCGCATTCATCTGTTTCATTTTGATCGCCGATTTTTTCACGGCTTCAGCGGCTGTGGCTTCTGCGATGGCTTCGGTTACGGTTATGTTGGGTTTATTTAACAGCTTGCTTTGTAAATTAGAGTCTCTTAAACCCAATACCACTCGATCTCGCATCGCTTCATCTAAGTTCAGAAACTCACATGCTCCCCCCAGTTGTCAGATATCTGCCACAAAATCAGCGATGGTCTCACCTTCTTTCTGGTCTCTTAGGTAAAATTCGTGCCGCTTGATAAGGTTTGACACCACTGGAGCATAGTGAGCCTTCAGTATTCTTTGGAGCTCAGGCCAAGTCATTTGCTTCACATCTCGGGGCTTTGCTAATGCCTTGGCCATTTTGAAGATTGTGGGCCCGAAATGTGTTAAGAAAACAGCCCTCTTACGCTGGTCTGAGATCTCTTCCATCTCGTTACTTTCCAAATACATTTGGAAAAGGTCTACGTAGGATTCCCAATCCTCTTTATTGGGATTGAAGGGTGCGGGAGATGCGTTATTTCCAGCCATTGTTTTCAGTCTGGTTTTTGGTTGCTGTGTGCTCCATCTCGCGTTTTAGGATGATCCCACCTTCGTCGCCAGTGTTCCGTCCGGAAAAACGCGAGGTAGACCAGGTTCCAACAACAAAGTCTTTGTTTGTTAACAGTAGTTGCAGAACGGAACATTGGTTCAAGCCGCGGCAGCCCTTTTATAGCGGTTTGCCTGCCGGCTTGTAGCCAATGACAGATATTTAATCTTGCCGCCTTTAAGCAGCTTCGTGGATTGGTTCCTAGTGAACCAATCCCTATACTGGCTTTCTTAGCCAATCAGAATCATGAATAAGGAGTCTACTATTTTTTATACAGAACACCACCTCCCAAAGGTTTGGGATTTGAAAAGCAGGACTGTCTTTAATATGATCAAATCTGAGTTTCTACTGATTTCTGCCTCCCGGTGCTGGGCGCATGCGTGCTTTAAATCAACAAATAAAGGCTGGTGATTGATCAATTCAGAAAAGAAAAGAATCATTTAGTAAAACTCCAAGTCTTCATTATAGCTGCCACTGTAAGGGAGGAGGTTTAACCATGCATTACGGATGCCCTTGGCCATCCATGCATCCACTCTTAAGAATGCTTGATTTTTCTGGCCTCTCTGCTCTGTGTCCTGCCTCATCATTTGCATCCATCACCCATAATTCTCTGTAAACCTCCTTTCAGGGTTCAAGAGAAGTAGCACCACCTGGGAGGGTGGCAAGCCCAAGCGACCATAGCAAACAGCACGATGAGATTCACACTTCTTCATGTTTTCTCCAATTTCCCAGCTGGCATAACATTCTCAATGGACACGTTTAAAGTTTCTGTCCAATTGTTCTTTTCTCAGCGCAAGCCCAAAATTGCAAGGCACAAATAAGTGAATGGCTCCAAAGGGCAAGATTATTTTTTCCTAAAAAAAAAAAAAAAAAGCCTCTTGATTTCTCATCATGTTAGTACAGGTAGTCCTTGATCAATGAGCACAATTGAGCCCAAAATTTCTGTAGTTAAGTGAGATAGTTGTTAAGTGAGTTTGCCTCCATTTTATGAGCTTTCCTGCCACAGTTGCTAAGTGAATCACTGCAGTTTGTTAAGTGAGCAAACAGTTGTTAAGTGAATTCAGTTTATGTTTTGATTCTCTGTTTTTATACTTTTGGCTTTGCCCCTTTTTATTTCTCCCCGCCCCTCCATCTTTTCTTAATTCTATATTAGTTTCTGCTATTTTTCTTTCTAAAAAAAAATAAATAAAAGCACAGCTAGTCCTCAACGTACGATCACAATTGAGCCCCAAATGTATGTTGTCAAGTGATAAATTTGTTAAGTGGATTTTGCCCCATTTTACAACTTTTCTTGCGACCATTGTTAAGCAAATCACTGCAGTTCTTCAATTAGCAACCTGGTTTTGTTAAATGAATCTGGCTTTCCCCATTGACTTTGTTCATCCGACGGTTCCAGGAAGGGAACTCATGACTTTGGGACACTGCAACCATCATAAATGTGAGTCAGCTTGACAAGGACCCGAGTGTAAATCATAAGATTATGGGGATCTGCAACGATTATCAATGTGAAAAATGTCACTTTTTACAGTGCTGTTGTAACTTCAAATGGTCACTAAACGAACTGCTTTCTGTCGAGGACTATCTCTATGTGAAAAAAGTTATTTGTGACTTTAAATATAAAGATGGGCAAGTATTTTCACTGCTGTTTTCCTCACCAGCTTCAACATTACAACTGCCGGGCTTGAGGCAGGGAAAACAGTCTTCGTAATATATTTATAATGCATCTTTTTTTAACCAAATGCAATTCTCTAAATGCTTTTCTTGCCCCCTGCATTAGACATCACATCCGATAACCCCTCACCAGTTTGCTGGCTCAGGATTATGGAGCTTTAGATTCCTCCAAAAGGCTAGGCTGGGGAATAGCCTGAGAAAAGATTTTTCTCCACATTGTTGCAAATGTGAAAATGTGGTCCTTTTGCTGACAGGTTTTTAAGGAAATTGGAAAAAACGACTGAACATTTTTTTTTCTAATTAATCCTCCCATTGGCTGATAGGACATTTCCAAGATTTATACACCGTTGCAGCATGAGGCATAGATTATTTTTCTTTCATTTGTTTTCACTGGTAGATTTACAATTGCAACATATTGGAAAAGTAATACACATCTTTCTTTGAATCAATAGTGTTTAAAAATGGGAGAAACGGCTTTGGTAAAAAATTAAGATGATCGTGAAAAAGTCTTGAAGACTTCTCTTTAAAGAGTCTTTTATTTGAATGTGAACTCCATTTTCTAAGCCATCTTCATGAATATTTCTTTAATGATATATAGGAAGTCCTCAATTTACAATCTTTCCTTTGAAATTATCATGACATTGAAAACAATGTTTTGCAGCTGCAAAACCCAACAGTTTGGGTTCCTGGCAATGGACTCATATTTATGATGGTTGCAATGTCCTAGAGGTATATGATCTCCATTTGTGACTTTCCTAGCTGGCTTTCAATAAGCAAAATAGTAGAGGAAGCAAGATTCACTTAACAACCATATGATTCACTTGACAACCATGGCAAATTAGGTGTTATTATTGCACTTAAATGCATGGCTTAGCAATGGAAATTTTTCGTCCCAACAGAAGTCATAAGTTGAGGGTTACTGTGTGCTCTGGATAGAAATACTAATTATGGATCTTAAACATTTTGGTATTTTTCTTAAGATTACCAATACCTGTTCATAAGATACTTATATGTTGCTCTTTCTTCCTTGAGTAAACTGATTTTTTATTTTTGGTATTTCTTTCATGAAAAAAATTCAACAACATATTCAATATATTCAACTCTGGATAAAAAAAAATCAAATAATCTAGCCCTGCTTAACCCTGACATCCTAAATTGTACAAGGAGTATAAGATACTCCTTGACTTAAGACCATAATTGAGCCCAAAACTTATGCTGCTAAGTGAGACATTTGTTAAATGAATGATGAGAAAAAATTTAAAATACGGCAAAACATGTCCAATAATTGTCTTGCTTAGTATCTATGGAGATTCTCAGTCATCCAAATCATGGTTGTCCCAAAAGTGCTTTTTCAAGAGGCAACTGGACTTTCTTTGTTTTTCTTTGAAGAAGTTTCTTGGATGAGAAATGAAACATCTTCAAAGAAAAACCAGAAAGTCCAGTTACTTCTTATCTTGCTTAGCCATTTTTGGCTCAGTTTTGACCATAAGTTGAGGAATACCTGCATCATCATATTGAAGCAACATATACAGATTTACAAAAAAAAAAAAAAAAGCCTCTCCCTAAGAAACAATATAATATAATTCTTTAAATTAACTGAATATATTTCCTTTTCTTTCAGTTTCCCAGGCTCCACCTTCCTCTGGATATCAATTATTTCTCCAGTAGAGACCAGTTCAGCCCCTGATAACAGCTGTGATTAACATGGTATTTGTCCAGCGATGTGTAGGAGGCCAACAATATAAAATCGGAGGGCCTGTGAGAATCTGAGGCTGAACCTGACATTTGTATGGTAGAGACATAAATCAAGAGAATTTGGGACCAGGAAAAGTTCCCAACTCCCACAGTTCAGAGCCAAAGAGGCTGGCCAGGGTCTCTGTTCCCTCCAGCTTCCTTTTCCTGCCTTGACATTGAATAAAGAATTTCCTTTGCTCTGAAAAAGAACACCCCATCCAAATATCTCACTTGCTTAGGTTTCCAGTAAGCCACAGATGCTCAAGGTTGCTGGTATATTTGGGGTTGTTCTAATCATGGGTGGAAAAGGCCCACTTGTGTCATGTCTGGGTCTCTGTGGACATTGTGCAATCCAAGCCATACAAGCCACAATTGAGCTCAAAATTTCTGTGGCTAAGCAAGACAATTGTTAAATGAATTTTGCTCCATTTTATGGTCTTTTCTCCCGAGTTCACTTAACTTCCTCCTGCGGTCCAGCTAAGACTGAATCACTATAATCATTCAGTTAGTAACATGGTTGTTGAATGAATCTGGCTTTCTCTTTGACTTCGCTGGAAAGGAGGTCACAAAAGGGGGCCCAGGACACTACAAATGTCATAAATATGAGTCACTTGTCGAGCTTCTGAATTGTGACCATGGAGATGCTGCAATTGTGTAATAAAGTCTGAAGAGCTGAAGAAGCTTCTTGGATGAGCAGTAAAACATCTTCAAAGGAAAACCAAGAGAGTCCAGTTGCCTCTTGAAAAAAAAAAAAAGAACCTTTTGGACAACCAGGACCTGGGTAACTGAGAATCTCCATAGACATCATTTGTCAAGTATTACTTGATGGTGGGTAGGCTGAAAACCTCAGCTTTCCTTTAAAACAGCAAGGAAAGAGAAAGCTCAAAAATAAGAGAAATGAAACGAAATTAAATGAAAATAAAGACGGGAGTTGTAGGCTGTGAGATAAAGAAAAATCTAAATGCAATCTATAATTGATGGTAGTTCACACACTCAGCAGTTTCGTTCTAATCTGTGGACTCTCCCAATTGGCACTCAAAGTCAGCCAGGGAAGCTGGATTCGCTTAACCATGGTGGCAAAAAGGTTGTAAAATTGGGTATTATATTCTATGAATTCATAAATTATAAATATTATAAATATGAATAAATATGTATCTTATCAATAAATATTGGGATCCCCATTGGGGTTTGTAAGTTAAGTGTTCCATCAACCTTACAAATTTGAATACTAAAGAAACTGGTCAGTCTGATCTCAGGGGAAATGTAGGCAGGACTGTCATAAATGTGAGAATTTGTTTTCAGTTACTTCTTTTTGATGGCATTATAACTTTGGAGGTTACAACGGCTGAGGACTGCCTAATTTGAGTCACATGCAGGGACTTTAGAAGAAATAGCGGAGAGATGGCTGCTGTTAACCCTCCCTGCAGTCATCTTGTAGTCTCCAGAAATTGGCTCACTGCTCAATTTGTTGATAGGTTTTTGTGAAAATAGCACAGGTTGGGTTGATTATTTGCAAGGAATATTTGCAATTTGGAATATTGGCAAGGTTGTAGATTTTTCAAAGAATCAATGTTTTTGTAAAAAACTGAAAGTGAAGGACCAGCTTATTGGTGAATCCAATAAATAATAAAAAGCCAGAAGCAGGGGGGAAAAAACACTACTATTTATCAACAAGAGGACTTTTGGTCCTTGCACTTATGACTATTGCTGCATCCTCATGATCATGTGATCAGAATTCAATGGTTGCAGCATTCTGGTCACAGGATCCACCATTTGTGACCTTCCTGGCTGGTTTCTGATAAGCAAAGTCAATGGGGAAGCCAGATTCACTTAGCAATGATGTTACTAATAGCAATAGCGCTTAGACTTATATACTGCTTCACAGCGCTTTTACAGCCCTCTCTAAGCGGTTTACAGAGTCAGCCTCTTGCACCCAACAGTCTGGGTCCTCCTTTTACCCACCTCAGAAGGATGGGAGGCTAAGTCAACCTCGAGCCCCGTCAGGATCGAACTGCTGGCAGTGGGCAGAGTTAGCCTGCAATGTTGCATTTCCCACCACTGTGCCATCTCAACTCCAACATGTGATTTACTTAACAACCGTGCTTTTATTTGCTTAATGAGCCCAACAAAAAAGACTGTAAAATTGACATGACTCGTTGAATGACTGCCTTATTGAAGTGACCGAAGTTCAGTCCCACTTATGGTTGTAAACTGAGGACTTCCTGTAATGCGAACCATTTCATGGAATTCAATTACTGCATAAATCAAGAGCTGTCTGTAGTTACAGCTGCCATCATAACTCCCTCTGCATATCTCTGCAATGGAGCTACCTGCCATGTGCATCTATCACTCCCCCCCCCAAAAAAAAATATCTGTCCATGTCAGAAGTTCTTTACAGGTAGCCCTGAACTTACAATCATTCATTTAATGTCTGTTTGAAGTTACAATTGAATTAGAAAAACTGATTTAGGACTGTTTTTCACATGATTGTTTCACCATCACATGATCTAGTGATCAAAATTGGCATGTACTTATGACGGTTGCACTGTCCCAAGGTCATGTGATTATTGTTTGTGAGCTTCCCGACCAGTTTCCAACAAGTGAAGTCAATGGGAGAAGTCAGATTCGCATAAGGATTGAATGATTCCCTTAGGACCTGCAGTGATTCGCTTAACAAGGACAGCAGAAAAGGTTGTTAAATGGGGCAAAACTCACTTAACAGCTGCCTTGCTTTACAGAGGAAATTTTTGGCTCAATTGTGGTCCTAAGTCGAAGACTACCTGCACTCAAGAGACGTTTCTTGAGAAGGGAGAATGGTGCATAACCCAAGACCGTCAGAGACACTGCGACAGGAAACAGCTGCAAAAAAATTGCAAAGATTTGCATTTTAGTATCTACCCAAAACAAGACAAAAATTATTTCCCTTCCCTCTCTTCAGTCTCTTTGCTGCTAATCCAAGATAAGATCCCCCCCCCCGCCACCGCCGCCTCCCCAAAATAAAATTGCACACTTTTAAACCAAGGCTGTGGAATTCCAGTGTTGGAACTTGAAGAAGGAAGGGTTGCAAAACTGAGAGGTAAGGGGAAAAATCCTTATCTCTTGATCAGTGGCATCTGCCTCCAGTGCCTTTGAAAGCTTGAGCAAACAGTTGTGTTCCCAAGTGACGCAATTGAGAAGTTGACTTTTTTCGTGGCTCTTGTATTTGTACGCCTAACAAACACGCTCGTACTTTCAAACCAATGGCCATTTCTGTCAACACAGCAATTGTGTAGAGGAAGTTCTATCTAGGATAATATTAGCTGATATGTGTGCACATACATACATACACCTTCTGCACATAAACACACACACACACACACAATTATTTGCTCTATAAATACAGCTTCTGAAAGATCTAGGTTTAGTTCACATAGATCCATGTTTTTCAATCTTTGTAACTTTAAGAGGCGTGGACTTCATTTCCCAGAATTCCCTAGCTAGCTTGCTGGCTGGGGAATTCTGGGAGTTGAAATCCACGCCTCTTAAAGTTGTTGAGTTTGGGCTCATGGTCTTATGCTTTAGTTCTGAATTATATGGATTATTATTCAAAATATATTCAAAATTATTTAATGGTAATATTATGCAAATAGCATTTATTAAAATTTGTACTATATGTAAGAACTTTGAATGTTAATATTCCATATTTGGCAAGATGGGTGATGTTTTGTTCGGAAAACACACGAGGTAGACCGGGTTCCAACAACAAATACTTTTATT
>BLBF01000048.1:10801082-10825504 GCA_015471245.1 Laticauda colubrina | reverse complement strand
CCAATCAGAATGGTAGATTTGGAGTCATCCACTTTACATACAGAACAGGTGACATCTTGATGGGTGATTTAATAAAGTAAACACATATAATGTTGAATATTATGAAATATTCAAAAAATTGTGATTTGAAGGATCAAGGGGCTATTATTGGAAATAGTTATTTCACAATCTAGTTGTATTGTATCTGGGATTTTAAACCCACTCCCTTGTGTCTTTGTTTATAGTTTTTCCTTGTTGTAATAATTAATTATTAATGATTTTGGCAAAATGATTAAGGATGTGATAAGAACTTAATTATCCCACAGTGTACTTTATTTTTATTCCAAGAAGTTGAAAAGAAAGGACATTCAGTGTAATTCTTGGCCGTAATTGTTCATTACTGAAAAGCAACGTTATTGAACCTCTGGATAGTCTGTCCTCATTACTAGTCCTTCCTCCCTTTGCGCTGTTCCTAAATATTCTGAATTTTATTCAATGTCTTTGTAAACTGATTAACAGAAGCCAGTCAGCCTTGAAAGGTTTAGGAGGTTCTCAAAGTACAAGCCAGTGGTGGGATTCAAAAATTTTTACAGCCAGTTCTGTGAGCCTGGCTTGGTGGGTGTGGCATGGCTTGGTAGGCATGGCAGGGAAGGATATACTGCAAAATCCCCCTTCCCTCCCCACCCCACTAACCTGCTTTCCAGTTCCGTTCTCCTGTGCAGGGTAACAAAAGAAGACCCAGCCAATCAGCTGGGACTCCCTGGGAGGTAGAGAAGAGATGGGGTTGGCAGGGCCAGTCAGAGGTGGGATTTGCCGGTTCTCTGAACTACTCAAAATTTCCGCTACCGGGTCTCCAGAACTGGTCGGAACCTGCTGAATCCCACCTCCAATACAAGCATTCATTTAGTGACTATTTGAAGTTACAACATCACTGAAAAAGGTAGCTTATAACCAGTCCCCAAACTTATGACTATCACAACATCCCCACAGTCATGTGATCAACATTTGAGTGCTTGACATATACTTACAACAGTTGCAATGTCCTGCAGTGTCACATGATCGCCATTTACAACTTTTCTAGCTTGCTTCTGACAAGCAAACTCATTTGGGGGAAGCCAGGTTTGCTTAACAACTGCAGTGATCTGTTTAACAACCGTGGTGAAAAAGTTGTAAAATTGGGCATGATTCACTTAACAACCACCTTTTCATTGTTTAGCAATGAAAATTCTGGCCCCAGTTGTGATTGTAAGTCAAGGAATACTTGTATAGCAATAGCACTTAGACTTATATACCGCTTCAAAGCCTTTTTACAGCCCTCTCTAAATGGTTTACAGAGTCAGCCTGTTGCCCCCAACAATCTGGGTCCTCATTTTACCCACCTCAGAAGGATGGGAAGCTGAGTCAACCTGGATCCTGGTGGGATTTAATTGTAGGCAGCTGGATGCAGCAGAAATAGCTTGCAGTATTATATGCTGCCTTGATGGACATATATATATATATATAATTTTCCCCATCTGTTTGAAGCCCCTGTCACACTGCACCAACAGATGGAAAGAGGATGTAAAATGGAGAAAAACACTTACCATCCGTTGGTTAACGCGATGCTTCCGTACTGTACTCACTGCCTTCGTTTTGCTTCCTCTCTATCCGTCCAGCATCCGTCTATTGACATTTCATCTGCTCAAAACGTTTTGAGCTGCTCAAAACTTTTGAGCGGAAAATGTATCCAACGCGTCTGTTCTCCATCTGTTAGGCATACGGGGGACATCCGTTCTGCATCCGTTGTCATCCGTTACGCATCTGCTATATCCGCTAGGCATCCGCTGCGCATCTGCGCAACTCGCATCTGTTCCAGCGGTAAACGGACGCAGGGAGGAAGCGGAACGGACGCGGAACGCATGCACGGCGTTACTAGCATGGACGGAGAAAGGATGAAAGTGGATGCAGCATGCAAAGAAAGCATTTAAAACGGAAAAAACGTTCGCAGAGGGGACCTATCTGCTCCCATCCGCTTCCATCCGCTAGGCTTCCGTTCCGCATCCGCTTTCCATCTGCTCTGCGTCCTCCCCCTGTCCGTTCCTTTCTGTGTTGTCCGCTCTGGTTATGCAAATTTTTGCCCCTTTTGAGAGCGGATAACAACGGATGGAACATTTTTCTCGTCCGCTGTGTCCTTTTTACAAACGTTTTGCATCCGTTGGGCAGTGTGACAGGGCCTTGAATTGTCAACTTCTGCCAAAATTGGCAGAATAGAATTTTAATTTAAAGTTAAATTTAAGGGGAATTTTAATTTAAGGTTTTAGCTTAAGCCCCTGTCACACTGCACCAATGGATGGAAAGAGGATGTAAAACGGAGAAAAACACTTGCCATCCATTGGTTAACGCGATGCTTCCGTTCTGTACTCACTGCCTCCGTTTTGCTTCCTCTCTATCCGTCCAGCATCTGTCTATTGACGTTTCATCCGCTCAGAGGGTTTTGAGCTGCTCAAAACTTTTGAGCGGAAAATGTATCCAATGCGTCCGTTCTGCATCCGCTAGGCATACGGGGGACATCCGTTCTGCATCCGTTACGTATCTGCTATATCCACTAGGCATCCGCTGTACATCCGCGCAACTCGCATCCGCTCGGACACAGGGAGGAAGCGGAATGGACGTGGAATGGACGCGCAGCGTTAGTAGCACGGACGGAGAAAGGATGAAAGCGGATGCAGCTCACAAACAAAGCATTTAAAACGGAAAAAACGTTCGCAGAGGGGACCTATCTCAGATATTAAGGATGTCTAGAGGATGCCTAGAGGATGCAAAAGGACACATAGGGGAAAACCTATATTGCCTATAAAAAGGGAGAGCAACTCACCTGCATCTCACTTTCAGACCATCAGCCCTGCTGTGCAGACCTCTGCAGCCTTCATCTGGCTCTTGCTCTTCCACAGCATCCAGTCATGTCCATCATGGATCATAACAAACTCCTTTTGGTAGCCACCATCCTTCTGCAACAGTGCAAAGCCATCTACAGGCTCTGTGAACTCTACTACGGGAAGAAAAAGAGGTGGCCAAGAAGCGTCTGCGTCCGAAGATGGATCGGGAGAAGAGCAGAGTATGGGCTGTACAACAAGCTGATGGTGGAGCTCAGGAACAAAGACACTTGTGCATTCCAGAACTTCATGAGGATGCCTCCAGCCATGTTTGACGAAGTTGTGCAGCGGCTCACACGCAGATTGACCAAGCAGAGCACCAACTTCCGGCCCAGCCTGGACCCTAGGCTCAAGGTGGCACTCATTCTGCGCCACCTGGCCTCAGGGATCACCTACAGGAGCATGCAGTATGGCTGGAGGGTGCCACACAACACCATCAGCATTGTGGTCAGAGAAGTGGTGCAGGCCATCATCGAAGAATACCTAGAGGAGCTCCTCCAGTGCCCCTCCACTGAAGAAGGATGGAAGAAAGTTGCAGAGCAGTGGTATCAGAAGTGGAACTTCCCCCACACCATTGGAGCCATAGATGGCAAGCACGTGGCCTGCAAAGCTCCAGCCAACTTGGGGTCCACTTATTTCAACTACAAGGGCTTCTTCAGCATCGTCCTCTTCGCCATGGTCGATGCTGACTACGAGTTCATGTACATCGATGCTTTAGGCAACGACTCATGTTCAGATGCCCAGGTATACAATGCCAGTGACCTCAAGGAGGGGCTGGAATGCAACCTCATCATGGGCTTCCCAGATCCAGACCCCCTGCCCAACGACACACAAGAAGTGCCCTACTTCATCGTGGGGGATGATGACTTCTCCCTCACAACCTACCTCATGAAGCCCTACACTTCCAGACTCCTCACCCATGAAGAGAGGATCTTCAACTACAGGCTGTCCAGGGCAAGGCGGGTGGTGGAGAACGCCTTTGGCATCCTGGCCAACAGGTTCCAGGTACTTCTCACCACCATGCAGCATCGCCCAGAGACCGTGAGGAGGATCGTGGAAGCTTGCTGCATCCTGCACAATCTCATCTACCACAATCTCCCGCTACCCAGTGTTGCAGAACAGGCTCGTGGACCTCCAGCAAGGCAATGGGGACATGGAGCCTGGGGAATGGAGTCAAGGGAGAAACCTGATAGACACTGAGGATGTGCAAGGCCCCAACAGAGCCTCACGTGAAGGGAAGAAGCAGCGCAACCTCCTGAAACACTGGTGCAACTCCCCAGCTGGAGCAGTGGAGTGGCAAGACAGGATGATAGATGATTAATGGGTGCTTCCTTCAGCCTGTCTCATCACACTGATGAGATTGGGCCATGTATGTTGGGTGGGCCTACAATGAACAGGGAATTTAATAAAGAGTTGTGTTTATGTTGACATGTGTAGATCAATGCTAACATTAGTATTGATAATGAAGGGCCATAGGTGTGGCACCTGGGAGGGTGGACCATCCAGTCCCACTATGCTTGCACTGGAGGTTTATCTATCCCACAGCTATTACCCATCCAACAGGTATCCCTGCCCATCCCACAGCTATTACCCATTTCAAAGGTATCCCTGCCCATCCCACTGCTATCTTAACCCATCCCATAAGCATGCAAAGGCTTAAACCATTTCTAAAAGTTTCCACCAAGACTTTATTAAAAAAAATAAATGAAGCTAGTGTGTGAAGCAAAGATAAACTTTATTAATCACAAGCTGTAAAAGAAAAATGACCCAAGTCAAGTGTCCAAATAAAGACTACAGGTAGCCACCCAGTCTCTGGCACTCCTCTTGGTCACTCAGAGGTATGCCCAGTCTCAGGGGTGAAGGGTCCAGGTGCTGTGGAAGTGGCTGCTGCTGGAGTGCTGGTCTGAAGCGCCACTGGGGTGCCTGGCCCCGAGAGGACAACAGGTGACGTGTTGAGGAAGCTCTCGGACAGCTGGCTCAGCCCCGTGATGTTGAGAGCTCCTTCCTCCATGCCATGTGGTATCAGCCCCAGTACCGAGGACAGATGTACTGAGGCCGGGCTTGGCTGTGGGATGGAGGAAGGAGCAGTGTAGTGGGGCTGTCTGGTCTGCAGCTGGGTGAGGACTGGCGTGGGTGGCATCGGTGGCATCGGTGGAACCGGTGGCAACGGTGTCGCCCGATGACTCTGTGCCTAGACTGGGAAGGGCTGCTGCCTGTGCTGCTGGACCTCCTGGTAGCCATAGCCCTGGTAGGTGAGGGCCTGTGGGAAGCCTTGGAATGGGAGGGACATCACCTGGGGTGGAGGAGCAGACCTGGACTGGGTGGGAGCAGGTGCCTCTGGGTCTGGAGGGTTGTGATGCAGCTCAGTGATCTGGTCCTTCACCACCTGGTACTGGGGTTCCGCCATGTCCGTGAGGGTCTGGTTGATATAGGTGAGGAAGGGCTTGCGGTTGGAGGATGAGGAGTCGGTGTGTACCAATTGAGAGAGGAGATCTATGCTGGTGCGGATGGTGTCCCTGATCTCCAGTAGGACAGTGTGGCTCTGCCCCTCCTGCTGTCTGGCTCTCTGCCTTTCTGTGGAGGTGGAGCTGTGGGTGGATGCGGGTAGGGCTGTGGTGGAAGTGCCGTCTCCTTTCTCCCACTGCACCAGGGAGTCCTCCACGCACTCCACCACGGTTAAAACACCTGTCCGTGGGTTCTCCGCTGTGGCACGCTCCACAGAAACCTGCCTGGAGACAAGAACTGACTCTCGGCTGGAAGAGGATTGGCTCTCAGCAGGCTGCCGGAGAGAGAGGGTCATGAGAGGGGCTGCTGCTGCTGTTCCTCGGTGGTGGATCTCACCCTCCAGGAAGCTGCACCTGGCCATGACATAGGTCTCTCTGTCCATCAGCTTAACCGTGGCCTGGCCAGATTTCTTGAGGTGCAGCTTCCCGTACCAGGTGTGCATATGTTTCCACCAGCCGAGGAGCACCTCCGATGTGTAGCCCAGACTCTCCGCCTTCTCTCTCCAAGCAGCCTGCTTCCCTGTACAGCCGGTGTCCCTTCCGCCACAGATAGTCATTCTCTCTCAGCCACTCCAGCACCTCATCCTCGTGTTCCTCCTCAATGGAGTATTGCCTCCTCTCCCGTTCCCGCATATGCCTCTTCCTCCCTTTGCCAGGACCAGATGGGCCCTCATCAGAGGGGCTTCCAGTTTGTAGGGGCTGCTCCTCCACAACACCAGCAGCAGCAGCAGTAGCAGCAGGATCATCATCAGCAGCAGCAGCAGCACCAGCAGGATCATCATCATCAGCAGCAGCAGTAGCAGTAGCAGTAGCAGTAGCAGTAGCAGTAGCAGCAGCAGCATGAGCAGGACCAGGAGCACGAGCAGGACCAGGAGCACGAGCAGGACCAGGAGCACGAGCAAGTCCAGGAGCACGAGCAGGACCAGCAGGACCAGCAGGACGAGGAGCAGCTTCAGCAGAGTAAGCACCAGCAGAAGCACCACCACCAGGAGCAGCCTCAGCAGAGTAAGCACCAGCAGAAGCACCACCACCAGAAGCAGCCTCAGCAGAGTAAGCACCAGCAGAAGCACCACCACCAGAAGCATCATCATCAGCTCCTCTAGAAGCAGAAGCAGCAGAAGCCCCAGCCGCAGAAGAGCGAGCCCGTGCTACAGAAGCCCCAGCAGAAGCAGAGTGAGGGCCAGGGGGTGGGAGGGTGGCCCTGTCCCTCTTGCCAGGGCTGGCAGCAGATGGCTGAGGCTTCCTTTTCCCCCCCATGTTTGTGGGGTTGCTGGCTGGCAGGCAGGCTGGCAGGAAAGCTGGCAGGGAGGCAGGCACCAAGGCTGGCAGGATGGCAGGCAGCAAGGCAGGCAGGCAAGGCACTCAATGCGTCTGGCAGCAGGTCTTTCCTCTGAATGGTGACCTGCTTCCGAGCTGCTTCCCTTTATATCCGCAGGGCTGACGCAATAAATCCCCCCCGCATGCGCAATTAACGCCAGGCATCTGCTAGGCTTCCGCTCTGCATCCGCTTCATCCGTTGTGCATCCACTGTGCATCCGCTTCATCCGCTTGGCGTCCGCTCTGCATCCGCTGTACCCGTTCCGCATCCGCTTTGCTGAGGTCCCCCGGAAGCCTAGCAGATCTGCCATCCGCTCCCATCCGTTTCCATCTGCTAGGCTTCTGCTCTGCATCCGTTTTCCATCCGCTCTGCGTCCTCCCCGCGTCCCTTCCTTTCCGTGTTATCCGCTCTGGTTATGCAAATTTTCACCCCTTTTGAGAGTGGATAACGGATGGAACATTTTTCTCGTCCGCTGTGTCCTTTTTACAAACGTTTTGCATCCGTTGGGCAGTGTGACAGGGCCTTTAGGCACGAAAAATCAAAGGTATAAGTACAGATTAGGTGAAACTTGGCTCAAGAACAGTAACTGTGAGAGAATTGTGGATTTCTAGTGGACAATCACTTAAATATGAGCCAACAGTGTGCAGTGGCAGCTGAAAAAGCTAATGTGATTCCTGGTTGTATAAACAGAGGCAGAGAATCAAGATCAGGTGAAGTATTAATACCTCTTCATAAGATCTTCGTAAAGCCACACCTGGAATATTGCTACCAGTTTGGGTCACTAAACTACAAAAAAGACTATGGGAAAAGTGCAAAGAGGAGCAACTAAGATGATTAAAGGCCTGGAGACTAAAATGTATGAAGAACCATTGCAGGAACTGGGTATGGCTCATCCCCAGAAAGAAGAACTAGAGGGGACATGATAGCAGTCTTCCAATATTTGAAGGGCTGCCCTAAAGAGGAGGGGGTTAATTTATTTTGCAAAATATCAGAAAGCAAGACACAAAGCAACGGATGGAAATGAATCAAGGAGAGAAACAACCTGGGACTAAGGAGAAATTTCCTGACAGTTAAGAACAATTAATCAGAGGAACCTAGCTTGCCTTTAGAAGTTATGGGTGCTCCAAGCAAGAGACTGAATAGCCACTTGTCTGAAATTGTATAGGGTCTCCTGTTTGAGCACAGGATAGGACTAGAAGACCTCAAAGGTCCCTTCCAGCTGTATTCTGACTGAATTATTAATTAAATTTTGGGAGTTGAAGTCCACCTGTCTTAAAGTTGCCAAGTTTGGGAAACACTACACTAGCAGAACGGAAGAACAAGAAGGAAAAGAGAAGGCCAAGAGGTCAGAATAGCAAAGGCTAACCGCAAATGCTTTCTGGAAATGGTTGGAGATCAAGTTAATTTGCAAGACCTCTCAATTACTCATTTCAGTTTCTGGCAGGTGCCAGAGCTAAAAATAAGTAACTTGACCTTCTACAGGAAGTTCTGGCAGAGAAATGCGAAAGAGTGTTCCAGGTTGATAGAAATTCAGCTTCAAAATTATGCCTGTCCTACCCGTCTCTCTTTTGATAGTTCTGCATAGAAACAATGAATTTTAACATTCTTCTTGATTCATTAAAAGGAGAAGTTAACTCAAGTGGCATGCAAAATCAAGAAATATACTAGGCTGGAGCATGAGGCCATTTGGGGTCCCAGATACAGCGACAAGGCAGAAGAGATGATCTACAAAATATTAGTTCTTCCAAGTCAGCAGTAGTTGTGGCTTATGGATCCAGAAGACCTATTGCTTCATTGGTATTGTAGAGTAGTCCTAGACTTTGATTCATTTAGTGACCATTCAAAGTTACCATGGCACTGAAAAAATGTCCTTTATGACTATTTTTCACATTTATGACCATTGCAGCATCCCCATGGTTATGTGATCAAAATTTGGATGTTTGGCAACTGCAACCATCATATTTATGATGGTTGCAGTGCCTCTGGGTCATGTGATCCCTGATACTAATTTAACAACTGCAATAATTCACTTTTGTGACTTTTTGAGATGCAAAGCCAAGGGGGAAGCCAGATTCATTTAACAACTGTATTACTAACTTAAATAACTGCAGGGATTCACTTAACAACTGTGGCAAAAAAGGTCGTAAAATGGGGCAACATTCACTTAACAGTTCTTGCTTAGCAACATAAATGTTGGACTCAATTGTGATCATAGGTCGAGGACTACCTGTATGAGCTTGAAACCTAAAAGAAGAGCCAGAGGTAGGCCTTTGGAAACTGAGTCTTCATAAACACTCAGCTGATCAGTTTTATATCCAACACAGTCCTTCTCTCCAGGCAATCTTCAGCTAAGAGAAACACCCATACTTTGATTTAGAATAGAATAGAATTCTTTATTGGCCAAGTGTGATTGGACACACAAGGAATTTGTCTTGGTGCAAATGCTCTCGTTGTACATAAAAGAAAAGATACATTAATGAAGAGTCAAGAATCACAACACTTAATGATAGTCATAGGGTACATTAAGCAATCAAATCATACTAGGAAACAGTCCATATAATTCATAAGGATACAAGTGACAAAGTTACAGTCATAAGAGTCGGGGGGGGGGGGGGGGGGGGTGATAAGGAGTTATGAGAAGATTAATAGTGATAGTTGTGCAGACTTTATAAATAATTGGGACCGTGCTGAGGGAATTAGTTGTTTCGCAGAGTGATGGCATTCAGGAAAAAACTGTCCTTGTGTCTAGTTGTTCTGATGTGCACTGCTCTATCGCGTCGTTCTGAGGGAAGGAGTTGAAACAGTTTATGTCCAGGATGTGAGGGGTCTGTAAATATTTTCACAGCCCTCTTTTTGACTCGTGCAGGATACAGGTCCTCGATGGAAGGTAGTAATTTTTTTTTCTGCAGTCCTAATTATCCTCTGAAATCTGTATCTGTCCTGTTGGGTTGCAGAACCAAACCAGACAGTTATAGAGGTGCAGATGACAGACTCCATCATTCCTCTGTAGAACTGTAGAAGGGATGTCTATGAAGATTCTCATTCATCCAGGTCATGGCTGTCCCAAAGGTGTTTTTTTCAAGAGGCAACTGGACTTTCTGATTTTTCTTGAAGACATTTTGCTTCTCAAAGAAAAACAGGAAGTCCAGTTAGTTGTCTCTTGAAAAAAAAAAGCAACATTGTGACAGCCATGACCTGGATGAATGAGAATCTCCACAGACGTTTAGCTATGTACTTTGGGATGAACACTCTTCGAATGGTGTGGGACAGAGCTGAAGAAGTTTCTTGGTTGAGAAGCAAAACGTCATCAAAGAAAAACCAAAAAATCCAGTTGCTTCTTGCTAAAAAGCATCTTTGGGATTTGAAGGGAAGAAAAAAAAAATGATTATGCTTGACAAGGTTGAGCAAAAGAATACAACAATTCAACTGGATGAACAGGATCAGAGAGATTAAGGAGTTGCTTTGAAAGACCTTCAGGTTAAAACGACAAGTATGTACCATTTTCTAGTTAGTTATTTCTAATTAACAGTAATTAATATTTTAATTATAATTATTAATACTTCGTTAACAATTATCCAGTAAACAATGTCCCCAATCAAAGAACTATCAACTCAGTCAAAGAAGCTAATAGTAAACTGCAGCCTAATTAAGGAACTGGCAACACTGATAGACTATCAACTTGTATTTCAACAGAGAGCAAATCCCCTTTTAGCACAGATGATGTTACCCATTTGGGTAATTAAATGTCTGCAAAAAGACAACGAAGCTGAGATATAACAGGACCCCACAGTTCAACCCTGAGCTATAAATATTCTCTTCTACTGTTATCTTCTAGTTCATTCCAGGAAGTCTTCTTACATCTCAAAGGCTTGAAACATTTGCAAGCAGTCCTCGACTTACGACCACAATTGAGCACAACTTTTCTGTTGCTAAGAAAGTTGATTCATAAATTTTGCCAATTTTATGGTCTTTTTTGCCACAGTTGTTACAGTGAATCACTGTAGTTGTTAAGTGAGTAATGTGGCCATTAAGTGAATCTGGCATCCCCGTTGACTTTACTTTTCAGAAAGTCGCAAAAGGGGATTGCATGAACACTGCACTGTTATAAATACGATTCAGTGGCCAAGCATCTGAATTTTGGTCACCTGGAATTCTGCAAAGATCTAAAGTGTGAAAAAGTCATAAGTCACTTTTTATAGTGCCCTTGTAACTTCAAATGGTCACTAAATGAATCTTTGTAAGTTGAGAACTCCGTGTAATGTGATGGGCAGAATCCACCATAGCAGCAATGGGTACACCTGAAAGATGGAATTGGGGACAGGTCTTCTTCAAGAAAATACATCTCTCAGCTTTGGAAGCCATATTCCATGCTGCCACATAGCCTGGGAAAGTGGGAGGGGGTAATTTCAATTGAGTAGTTCGAAGCATACAAAATGAAATTTTTTTCTTAGTTCAAGGTTATTAAGTGTGGCACAGCAGAGAAAAAGGATCTTACACTAGGACAGATCGTGATTGGTCCATGTGATGTGATGATGGGAAAAAGGGGGATGGATTGTAGTTTGGGACGTTGTGGGAAGTCTGGGAAACTTTTAGTTTTGAGATTCTACAGATGTGTTACGTGCTATTCTAATAAAGGTACTTTTGAGATTATGTTTGTCTCAGAGTTACTGTTGGAATGGAGGTTTGCTGGAATGCTGACAATGTCTTTCGGGTTGCAAAGAGTCAACCTGGACTTGATGACACATAATCAATTGAAACCATCAATTGAAAGGCAGAAGTCTTACCCATGAAGAACCTTTTAATCTGATGGACTCTTTATTAGCAGATATTCAGTACTCCTGGCAGCCAATGAGGAGCAGGTAGTCCTAAATTTCTATTCTGGCTCCAAGCTGCTCCTGGAAGGTAGAGGCAGTGAGAGAGGGAAGATGCATAAATTCCTGCCAGCAACTTCATTGTCAAAAACCATAGGCAGCTCCATTAGCAGAAAGTCTGGCTACAGAAAACCAACTGCATATGGCAGACAGGGGTGGGATTCAGCCAGTTCAAACCAGTTTGGGCTGTTTGGGCAAAGCATGCTCTCACCAAACCAGTTGTTACACCAGTTGAATCCACCACTGGTGGCAGATCCTTCAGGATCTCTATTAACATGTGTCTCACTTTTCACATATGACAATACGGGGAATAGGCGGCACAGTGGTTCAGCAGTTAAGGTGCTGAGCTGGTTGGCTGGAAAGCTGGTACCCCAGCTTCGAAATCTGAGCGCCACACGATGGGCTGAGTTTCCGTCCTCACCCTACTGCTTCCAACCTAGTAGTTCAAAAGCATGTGAATGCAAGTAGATAAATAGGTACCACTTTGGTGGGAAGATAATAGTACTCCAGTGCCTCATGCTGGCCACATGACCGTGGAAATGTCTTTGGACTGAGCTGGCTCAATGGTTTTGAAATGGAGGTGAGCATCTCTATTGTCAACAATGAATAGCAAAGTAAAATCTGCAGGGACTTTTTTTAACATGGGGAATAAACTGTACTCCACTTAGACAGTGGTCTAAGTGCAGGTAGACATTCAAAGTTACAACACTTGAAAAAGTTACTTATGATTCACACTTATGACCACTGCAGCACCCCCATGGTTACATGATTTACATCTGGATGCTTGATAGCTGGCTCACATTTATGATGGTCACAGTGTCCTGCGGTCATGTGATCCCCTTCTGCAGCCTTCTGACAAGCAAAGTCAATGGGGAAGCCAGATTCACTTAACAACTGGGTTACTAATTTAACAACTACGGTGATTCACTTAACAAATGTGGCAAGAAGGGTCATAAAATGAGGCAAAGTTCACTTGACAAATTTCTCACTTAGCTATATAAATCTGGGGCTCCATTGTGGTTGTAAATTGAGGACTAGCTGTAGTCTCAACAAGTGTCAGTTTTAATAGGGTTTCTGGCTAAGAAATGCCATTCAGGATCATAGGAAGTAAGCAGTGCTCAAATAAGTGGACAAAGTCTTGGAAGAAAAAATCCCTCTGGGGTTCAGTTCCAAGTGGGGAAAAAGACACTGGAAGCATGGAGGCTGTTTGGAAAGATGGTTTAATGGTGAACAGGATCACATGGCTTGGAGTTCCTGAGCGAAAAGAGAAGCAATGCTAAGAGTCTCTGGACTTTATGCCCACCAGCATAAAACCCAGGGATTTGAAATTGGGATTTGAAATTGAGCTTGTATTCTGATTGGTTGTCAGACTCCCATGAGGGGAGTCTCTGTAGGCTGTCCTGAGTCCCAGACTTGGTTGAGCCTTGTTGGAGGATGATGTAATGAAAGGGCTTTGGGCAATTCCTATTATGGGTCTGCCTGGAGGAGGTAGATCTTTGTTAAGTAGAATAGTCTAGTCCAGGCTTTAATGGCCCATTGACAAAGGTGTGTGTGTGAGGGGCTGAGTTTCTGCCTCTCTGAATTTCTACTTCACTTTCAGGGGAAATATTCTGCCCTTTTAATATATCTTAAAATATTTCATTTCTCTAGGAGAGGAATGGGTTATAACTTCCAACAAAAGACTATTGGAAGAAGAAAAATATCTAAAGCTACCTCAACACAAAATCGACCTTCTCCAACAAGGTGGCCATGAGAATTGTTGCAAGCCCAGTTCCAAGGGTCTCCAAAACTCTTGGCCAAAGGCACCAGATTGCAAAAGACTCTTGTATGTACAGGGCTTCTTACTTGAATGTTACTTACAGAGGGTTGGACAAAAATGCTTCCAAGTTCCCTGTTATTTTGTGGTGTCTGGATCAACAACAAATGGGTCTGTGGAATTCAAGGCACAAATAATCCTCAATTTACAACCGTTCATTTAGTTAAAGTTACAATGACACTAAAAAAAGTGCCTTATGGTCATTTTTTACACTTAAGGAGGTTGCAGCATTTCCCATGGCCTCCTAATCGAAATTTGAATGCTTAGCAGCTGACATGTATTTATGACAGTCACTGTGTCCCAGAGTCACCTGATCACTTTTTGCAAATTTCTGACAAGCAAAGTCAACAAGGAAGCCAGATTTACTTAACTGTGTTATTGACCTAACTGCAGTCACTTAACAACTGTGGCAACAAAAGGTTGTAAAATGGGACAGAGATCATTTAATAACTGCCTTGCTTAGCCATATGTGGGGTTCAGTTGTGGTCATAAGTTGAGGACTACCTCTACAATCCTCTAGGAAACTGTTCACTCCACACACACACTTTATCTTAAACCTCAAATAAGTTACCCTTTTTCTGATGCTGCCCTTAATTCCAGAAGCAAAGAGGGATGGTCAGAGAAGATGTTGGAAAAAGACATTCGGCTGAAGTTTGTCCCTTGACAACTAGACTGCATTTAGGGTTATATTTGCAGCATCACCACATTTTATGATAGTTTTTTTTTTTTTAAAAAAAGCTTTTATTTCTGGTTTTTGGCAAAGCAAAATCATTGGTTCACCTAATGACTGCGGCCTTTGCTTAAGAAATGCCACAAAATGACTTTTTATGATCCTCAGGATTTACGACCTTGATGGGCAGGCTCCGCATTACATATAGTGAGGAATTCCTGAAACTTATCATATTGACCACTTTAGAGAGTTTTTGTAGAACCCCCAGCAGGTCAGCCTTTGTTCTGTAACAACTCAAGGAATTCACTTATTTCTTTTGTGTCCAAACATTCCTTCTGTTTTGGAAAATAAAAGGGAGAGAAGAGTCTGGAGACGGGTGTTCCCCTATAATTGTGTGCTCTACACTGTGGCAATCTGCCAACGTCCTTGGAGCTTCTAATGTTGGAGAACTGCCAGCTCTGCTTTCCAGCTCCTTTATCTAATCACCCCAGTATGCTTTGTGATGTTCCCAGGCACTGAGAGGCGAAAGGAGCCAAGAAATTTCTGCAGTTCAGGCAGAGACGAGCCCTTCAGTCCGAATCAGGGCAGAGGTGGTACTCAGCAGGTTCTGAGCAGTTCTGGAGAACTGGTAGGGGAAATTTTGACTAGTTCGGAGAACCGGCAAATCCCACCTCTGAATGGTCCCACCCCCATCTATTCTCCGCCTCCCGAATCCCAGCCAATCAGCCAGGACTTCTTCAGTTGCCCTGCACAGGAGAACAGAGCTGGAAAGCAGGTCAGTGGGGAATGGAGATTTTGCAGTATCCATCCCCTGCCAAGCCCACCAAGCCACACCAACCAAGCCATGCCCCACCTACCAAGCTACACAATGGCCACCAAGCCACCCCCACAGAACCGGTGGTAAAAAATTTGAATATCACCACTGAGTCAGGGATACTATGCCATTTTTGCCTGTAACAGCCAATCCCTCTCCACCAATGTGCCCTTGACGTGGCTGGCAGTTGTAAAACTGAAATCCCAGCTGGGGCATCGATGATCCACATGTCCTTCTCATCTTATATAACATGATATCTCATCTTATATATAAAGACTGCTGCTTTGTTTTTATCTGGGAAACTAACAAATATAGGTAGTCCTCAACTTACAACAGTACCTTTAGTGGCCATTCAAAGTTTCAACGTCACCGAAAAATGTGACTTACGGCTTTTTTTAACACTTACAACCTTTGCAGCATCCCCAAGGTCACATGATCAAAATATGGATGCTTGGTAATATGCTCGCCATATTTATGGCGGTTGCTGTATCCTATGGTCATATGATCCCTTTTTACGACCTTCTCACAAGCAAAGTCAATGGGGAAGCAGATTCGCTTTACAACTGTGTTATTAACTTAACAACTGCAGTGATCCACTTAACAACAGTGGCAAGAAAAGTCATAAAATAGGACAAATTTCACTAAACAAATTTGTCACTTAAGAACAGAAATTTGGGTCTCAATTGTGGTTGTACGTTGAAGATTCTCTGCAGTCCTCAACTTCTGACCACAATAGGGACCAGAAAATCCACATTTATGTGGCCTGGTTGTTAAGTGAGACATAACATGACTTATCACCTTTTCTGTTGGCTTCCCCACTTATTTTACTTGTTGGAAGTCAACTGAGAAGGTTGAAAATAGTGATTGTGTGACCACAGGACATTGCAATTGTTGTAAATGCACAATGGCTGCCAGACAGCCAGATCACCATCATGTGACCGCAATGGTTGTGAGGACTGGTCATAAGTCCTTTTTTTTTTTTTTTTTTTGCAATTTCAAAGGGACACTAAATGAATAATCATTAAGCAAGGACCAGTTATAGTCTCTCAGCATATATCAGTGGTACATTAACACTTTACAAGACTTGATCGAAATGCAACCTATTTTGAAACAGTCTTTGCTCTTAAAAAACTCAAAAGACACTGAGTTATTTCCATTTTCAAAACAGTCATTTAGAAACCACACACAAATTTCATTTTCAGGACCAACTGTTGAACCAGGAATGCATCAAACAGAAACTCGGATCCTGCTGAAATTGCAAGCATGCCCTTAAATGCAACTTCCTCTTTTCATTTCCTACCCCCGTCCAAGAAATGCCAAGCCTGGAATTACATTCAGACATTCAATTACATTCAATCAATCAGAACAGAGCTGGAAAGGACCTTGGAGGTCTTCTAGTCCAACCCCCTGCTCAAGTAGGAGACACTATACTATTTGAGACAACTGGCTGTCTAGTCTCTTCTTTAAAACCTCCATTGATGGAGCATCCACAATTTCTGGTGGCAAGCTGTTCCACTGGTTAATTGATCTCACTGTTAGAAGTTTCTCTTTGATTGCACATTGCTTCTCTCCTTCATTAGTTTCCATCCATTGTTTCTTGTCTTGCCTTCTGGTGCTTTGTAAAATAGGTTGAAACCCTCTTCTTTGTGGCAGCCCTTCAAATACCCGAATCCTGCTAGCATGTCACCTTCATTTCTCGAGACTGGCCATATCGAGTTCCTGCAACCGTTCCACATATGTTTTTGTCTCCAGGCCTTCAATCATCCTGTTTACTCCTCTCTACTCTTTTTCCAAAGTCTCAACATCTTTTTTGTGATGTGGTAACCAAAACTGGATGCAGTATCTCAGCTGTTGTCTTACTAAGGCTTTATAAAACAGTACTTTATGTGATATTGATTCTCTGCATCTGTTTATACGACCAAGGATTGCCTTAGCTTTTTCAGCTGCTGCCACACACTGCTGGCTCATATTTAACTGATCGTCCACTAGGAATCCAGTCACAGTTATTGTTCTTGAGTCAGGTTTCACTTAATCTCTATTTGTATGTTTGGTTTTTCCTGCCTAGGTGTAAAACGTTGCTTTTCTCCTCATTAAATTTAATGTTGTTGGATAATCGGCCCATTGTTCAAGTCTGTCAAGATCTTTTTGGATCCTGAGCTTGCTTTCTGGGGTGTTGGCTATTCCTGCTAGCTTACTGTCATCTGCAAATTTGATGAGTTCTTCTTCTATTCCCTCATCTAAGTCATTTATGAAAATATTGAGGAGTACTAAACCTAACACAGAACCTTGTGATACCCAACTGTTTACTTCTCTCCATGTAGATGTAGTACCATTAAGGACTATTTGTTGAGTACAGTTTGCCCTCCAGTTACAAATCCATCTAGCTTACCAAGAAGTAGGTTGTGGTCTACTTTGTTGATGCCTTGCTGATGCCTAAATATACTATATCCACAGTGTTTGGCCTACTAATTTTGTCTCTTTGTCAAAGAATGAAATAATATTGGTTTGTTCATTAACCCCATTTTCCATTATGGACATCTCTCTCCTCCCCCATGTCATTGTGTCAGGTAGTCCTTGACTTACAATCATTCATTTAGTGACCATTCGAAGTTACAACAGCGCTGAAAAAAGGGACATTTTTCACACAACTGTTGCAGCATTCTCCCATCGTCGCATGATCAAGATTCAGATGCTTGGCAAGTGACTCATATTTATGACTGTTGATGTGTCCCAAGGTCATGGGATCACATTTCACACCTGACAAGCAAAATCAACAGGAAAGAAAGATTCACTTAACAACCATGTTACTAAATTAACAATTGCAGTGATTCACTTAATAACTGTGGCATGGAAGGTTTTAAAATGGGGCAAAATTCACTTAATAACAGAAGCTTAGCAACATAAATTTTGGGCTCAATTGAATTCAAGGTGGGAACAGAGATCATTCCATTCATCCCATCATCTGTTGAAGTTGTCCGCTCCTGGAAAACAAGTCAAAAGTCCCAGAAAGCTATATTAGGCCATGATTGTTATTTCTCTCTCTCTCTCAGTAACAGAGGATGTGGTTTGATGTTTATTGATCCAGGGAAGTACTGTCACTCCATAATGATTTAGTATGTAGGTCACTTGGACAACAAGATTTGAAAACTAGGACTTAAGTTCTTTTATCTGAGGAAGATGAGACACTTGCTAATTTCTTTAAAGGAACCACATAGAGTGTGTGATTCATTCACAAAATGGATCTGCTACTTCTTGGCAAACACAATTCCATTCACTCTGAGGTGCAAGGGCTGAACAAAACAGGATAATGCAGTGTTAAAATTATTTTGTTTTCCAATTTAATCCAGTCTTTTATCCACACTAGTGCCGTGGCTTTGTTGTAGGTCTTAATCTTAACTCGAGGGCCATGACTTACAAATAGGATGGCACGCATTTTTGTGGAACTCAAATAACAAAAGTCATTCATATTTCTCCAGACACACTTTATGTAAATCTTTGATTAAAATTTGGACAGATATTAGAAGAAACCATTATGCTAAAATCCCGAGGTGGCTTTCAACAATGGAGGTGATGTTCCATCCTAACATGATGAACATTAGCAAAATGCTCAAATACCACTAAATGCTAGATAATGAGGGATCATTTAAATTGATTCAGATGCTAAAAACCCAAGGAATAATTATTGACAATTGGTCCTACTTTCCAATAAAAATGAGACATATTAGGGACACAAAAGAACACGGATTTGAAACAAAAGATAATTTATTTAATTAAATAAAATACTTCTGGGCCCAGAGAAAAATATGATATCCAAATTGTATAATTTCCTTTTAGAATATGAACTAGCTGAGGAAATTATGAAAGGATCAATGTTAGCTTGGGCAAAAAATTTCAGTTATAATATAGATTTGGATGATTGGGAGGAAATTTGGCAAAAAAAATCTTACATTTACAAAATCAATACCCATATAAGGAAAAGTTATATAAAATTATATATATATATATATATAAAAAAAAAACTTATATAAATGATCTGACCTCTAGATTACCGTATATACTCACATATAAGCCAATCTCGCATATAAGCCGATCTCGCATATAAGCCGACCCATAAAAAACTGCCCCAAAATGAGGAATTTTGCAAAAACTCGCACATAAGCCAACCCCCAAAATCGACGTAGCATGGCGACTTGCTCCAGCAACTTGCTGGAACAGCGACTTAGCGTGGCGGCTTCGCGCAATGAGAGTCTTGGCTCTCATCACGCGAAGCCACTGCCCGGTGAAGCTGCTGCCCGCCACTTCCCCATCTCCCATCAAGTCTTCCAGCTGATTGGCTGTACAAGCCACTGCCCGGCAAAGGCGATGAGAGTCTTGGCTCTCATTGCACGAAGCCGCTGCCCAGCGAAGGCAATGAGAGTCTTGGCTCTCATCGCACGAAGCCGCTGCCTGGCGAAGGTGATGAGAGTCTTGGCTCTCATCGTGCGAAGTCGGGCACTTCGCGCGATGAGAGCCAAGACTCTCATCGCCTTTGCCGGGCAGCGGCTTGTACAGCCAATCAGCTGGGAGACTCGATGGGAGGCGGGGAAGCGGTGGGCAGCGGCTTTGCTGGGCAGTGGCTTCGTGCGATGAGAGCCAAGACTCTCATCGCGCGAAGCCGCCACGCTCAGTCGCTGCTCCAGCAAATCAGATTTATTCGCATATAAGCCGACCCCCAAATTTTTTGGGGAAAAAAAGTGTTCTAAAGTCGGCTTATATGCGAGTATATACGGTAGCTAAAATATATCCAACAGCAAATCCAAGCTGTTGGAAATGCAAAGAGAAACTTGGTACCTATTTCCATCTTTGGTGGACATGCCCTGAGATTAAAAAATATTGAACAAGGATAAGAATATGGACAGAAGAAATTATTGAACGGGGACTGGAGTGGAATCTGCTGTTCCTCCTGGGAATGATTAAAGGGGAATACCTTCCCAAAGTGAGATATCTGATCATCCACTTATTAACAGTGGTGCGAATTTCTTTAGCGCAATATTGGAATAGGCCTAATGTACCACCGATACACATTATTATTCAAAAAAGCTACAAATATGCTGAAATGGAGAGGCTCACGCTCAAATTAATTGGGAAGGGAGAGTCAGAATATTACTGGGCCAGGGATAAGTGACCAAGACTAGGTAACTGGGTAGAGCAAAAGAAAAAAGGTATACAGGATAAATGAACCCAGGACACATACTATATATAGTTGTATATATTGAATGTATAATAATAACAGTTTCCAGCTTCTTGTCTATTATATAAATATTATGAAGGCTCCATTCGATTAATCAATACAGTTATAATCCAATAGTAATAGCAGAATAATATATTATTTATTAATTAATAGGTAATGATAAGGGATAAGGAATACTTGACAATTATTACATATTATTGTTTGCTCTGAGCTATAAATCTTAATATCAAATGTAATAGAAAGAAATATGATAATTGTTCTATTTATATTCTTTTTATTTTTACATATTTGCATGTTTGTTTGTGTTTTAATCTTTTGTAAAGTCTATTTTTAAACTTTTTTTAAAAAAAACAGGATAATGCAAAGCACCAACCGAAATGAAGTTGAATGCCGGCCTGTAAATCGACTACACTTTGTTCTCTTTTTGGATAGAGATTGTTTTCTTTATGAGGTAACATGTTTATTGTGGCTCTTTAATGATCAGAGCCAACAGCTAATACTTTAAAATAGGCAAGCCAGACTTCAGCTCTCAAAATCAGGAAAACTACTTCTGGTAGTTATGAGAATAAAAAGAATAACAGAGTTGGAAGAGCCCTTGGAGGTCTTCTAGTCTTACCTTCTTCTCTCAGGTAGGAAACCCTGTACCATTTCAGACAAATGAATGTCCAATTTCTTCTTAAAAGCCTCAAATGTTGGAGCATTTACAATTTCTGGAGGGAAGTTGCTCCACTACTTAAATGTTCTCACTAAGGAAATTTCTCATTATTTCTAGGTTACTTCTCTCCTTGATTAGTTTCCATCCATTGTTTTTTGCCTCGGCTTCTGGTGCTTTGGAGGATAGGTAGAAACCTACCCCTCTCTTTGTCCCAGCCCTCAAAGACTAGAACACTCATGTCATCCTTCTTTACATTAAAGTAGTCATACCCAATTCCTTTTGGCAATGGCTGCTCTCCAAGCTTGTTTCAATTTAGTTTCTGAACATTTCATTACCAGTTTAGGTAACATCATCAGCAGGACTTTCTTGGCCTATTCTCCTTAGCTTATACAGATCTTGTATGCCAGTTTGCCAACATTGCCAATACCCAGTTCCTGCAACCGTTCTTTGTATGCTTTAGCCTCCAGTCCCCTAATTATCTCCAGAGTCTCAACTTCTTTTCTACTAGTTGGTAGCAAAGGTATGCAGTTTGCTTCAATTTTTTGCTATCATGTGGTTGGATCTGGTTTTCATTACACATTTAGATAAAAGACAAATAGGTAACTTCCTTGTATATCTGGCATGCAGCATGCAGGAGGTATGTTCAACTATGCAGAACATCACAAGGAAACTTGGAGCATGCAGCTAGTCGTCTGATTGCTTACAAGTTGCCAAAGTTGTGACTGACAGTGTGATTGACTGGCACTTGGCAATATTTATATCTGTTTGCAACATCTTGTAATCACAGGACTGCATTTTATGACAATTTTGTTGAAAATTGGTATTTTATTCCAGACCCCATGTATTTGCTTAATGGTGGCTATATTCGCTTATCAATAGAGCCATTCATTTTACAACCATGTTCACTTAACAACTGCCACAAAAATGTTCTGAAATTGAGTCAGTCATGTGATTGGCCTATTTTACCATCGTTACAACTTTATAGCAAATGACATAATAGACAGGCTCCATTATGATTGTAACTTGAGAACTACCTGTAATCTGACTCACAAGTGTCTTTCTAAGCTTGGAGTTAAACTTTCATTGATTTCTAGACCTGATGGCTCAGATCATCAAATTTTTAAAAAATCAGGCTTTAGTTCAAGTCTGTTTTGAAAATACTTTCAGCCATGTACCTGGTTTAATAGTAGTAAATGTAAGCAGAAGGAGTCCTACCTAGTGAATAACCATTTAAATATGAGCCAGCGATGTGCTGCAGCTGCCAAAAAGGCCAACACAATCCTAGGCTGCATAAACAGAGGGATAGAATCAAGATCACCTGAAGTGTTAATATCACTTTATAATGCCTTGGTAAGGCCACACTAGGAATCCTGCATCCAGTTTTGGTTGCCACGATGTAAAAAGATGTTGAGACTCTAGAAAGAGTGCAGAGAAGAGCAAGAGAGAATTTAGGAGACTGGAGGCTAAAACACATGAAGAATGGTTGCAGGAACTGATTATGTCTAATTTTATGAAAAGAAGGACTAGGGGTGACATAATAGCAGTTTTCTGATATTTGCCCCAAAGAGAGGGTCCACATCCACCTATTTTCCAAAGCACCTGAAAGTAGGACAAAAAGTGATGGATGGAAACCAATCAAGGAAAGAAGCAACCTAGAACCAAGGAGAAATTTCCCGACACATAGAACAATTAATCAGTGGAACTACTTGCCTCCAGACATTGTGAGTGCTTCAATGCTCGAGGTTTTCAAGAAGAGATTGTCTGGAATGAAATAGGGTCTCCTGCTTGAGTGGGGGGGGGGGGGGAGATTAGAAGACCTCTAAGGTCTAAGAGAAGACCTCTTATTCTGTTAGTCGTGTGTGTGTGTGTGTGTGTGTGTGTGTGTGTGTGTGTGTGTGTGTGTGTGTGTCTGTTTGTCTGTTTGTCTGTTTGTCTGTCTGTCACCTTGTGTGCATCTGTGTGTGCGTTGGAGCCATTTCACATGCATGCACATACTAATCAAACTGAAACTGATCAACAATTATAAACAGATGACCAGATGGGTAGTAATTAATAATTGGTGAAGTAGCATTTCTTCATCACCATTAAAATATTTGTTTTAAAAAGTAAAATGAATCCACATGCAGATGCTGAACTATCATGAATTGAACAGGTATATAAAGTGCCCTCCACCTAAATTCCATTATCCCAATTATCTCACTTTCTTTCATTCAATTTTCCCCTCCTAATTCAGCTGTCACTCTTGGAGCTTTTTCATTTCCTTTCAATTATTAGGTATTTATTTGTTACAACCCAGGAGCAATCAAGGACAAATGTTTATTTTTCCTATAATGAAAAAAAATGAATAATCCGTTAATTAAAACAAAGGTTTAGCCCGAAGTCAGAGTTGAAGTGTATGATGGCATCACAGTAGGCCCACTCTAAAGCAAGTGGCATTTTTTGCACTCAGTGCTTTGATCCCTGATTTATGGATATGAGTTTATGGTTTATATACTGGTAGTTGGACCAAACAGTTGTCCAACTCTTCTATGTTGGCTTCTTCCAGCTATGCTGAGACTCTAACTCCCATAATTCCTCACCCCAGGTATCATTTGGGGTGACAGATAACGGCAGCCTTAGCCTCTGTCTCTTCAATTCCCAGAATTCTCAGCAGCAGCCAGGCTGACTGGGAGATTCCTGGGAAAGCTGCAGGAAAGAATATACCTTTGAACTTTTAGAAGAAAGTTCCTGACAAGATGAGTAACGGGGTGATGGTGTTAAGTCCCCAAAAGATGGTTGAGCAGAAAGCAACCACCTTATATTTTTATCTTTTGTTCATTAAACATGAAACTCAGCCATATGAACATTTAAAAATGTATCAAAAATATCATTGACTGGCGCTGATGGTTGATACGGGTTGCTGCCAGCATCCTAAATATCAACCAAGTATTTTCTTAAGATGTACAACGTTCCGAATAGCGCAGATTTTGTAGTTCCGGTGGCACCACACTGTTACATGTTTCATCCATAATTGAATAGTTTTGATGGCCAGGTCGCAATATTTTGTGATTTTTTTCCAGTTCTTTTTCTTTGACTCTGGCATCTTCTGGTACAGCGATATCAATAAATTGTATACTTCAGTTTTCAATAACTGTGATATCTGGCGTGTTGTATTCTAAATGATGATCCATCTGTATTTGGAAGTCTCAAAAGATCTTCACCTTATTTTTGAAACTTTTTCTATTTTATGTTCCCATGACTTTTTGGATATAGGTAAGTCATATTTTTTACATAATGATCAGTGGATTAATTTAGCAACTCGATCGTGTCTAGCTTTGTAATCAGGTTGCACGATTTTGCTGCACTCACACATTAAATGTGAAATAGTTTGAACTTTGTCATTACAAAGTCTACAGTTTGGATTTTTGTATCTTTGCTTTCGTGGCATTTTTGAGCAGCAGGTATTAAACCTTCCATTTCTTTCTTGATGGTTCCCCTCTTAAGTCATGTCCATGTCAAGTTGTTATTGCATTTTCCTTCAATGTTTTTCAAGCGCTGTCCATGCAAAGCTTAGGTTTTCCATCCATTTAATCTGTCATCTAGCTATTTTTCCTTATATTCTGCCTTTTATTATTATTATTATTATTATTATTATTATTATTATTATTATTATT
>BLBF01000048.1:10756191-10801072 GCA_015471245.1 Laticauda colubrina | reverse complement strand
TTATTATTATTATTATTATTATTATTATTATTATTATTATTATTATTATATTATACACAAAAAATGACAGTATACACAGTAAACGAGATAACTATACTGGGTTTTGTATCGCAAACCACTTGTCGAACACTTCCCAAATGTTTAGGACTTGCGTGATGTATCGGTAGATTATGCCAGCAGATCCCAGTAAGCTGACCAATGGTGATCTTGTCAGCACCAATTGTTTTTAAGTGCTTGCCTAGGTCTTTAGGCACAGCACCCAGTGTGCTGAGTACCACTGGAACCACCTACACTGGTTTATGCCAGAGTCTCTGCAGTTCGATTCTCAAGTCCTGATATCTGGTGACTTTTTCAAGTTGTTTCTTGTCAATTCTGCTGTCACCAAGTATGGCAATGTCGATGATCCACACTTTTTTCTTCTCCACAATCATGATATCCAGGGTGTTTTGATGGCTTGTTCTTGGGCTGCAAGAATCAGGCCGTCTATTTCTTTCTTCAGTGTTCTGTTGGTCAGCCATAACCATATTGTTGTTGTTGTTGTTGTTGTTGTTATTCATTTCACAGTTTAAGACTAGCAAAAACTTAACAGTTCAAGTCCTAATCAAGGATCTGTCAAGGTAGCATCTGAGTATATAGGAAATCATGGAGGGAACCTAGTGTCATGCCCTTGTTGGAATCTGATTCTGAGGGGGAGATTGAGCAGCTGACAGGGAGTGGGAGTGTGGCTCCAGTGGCTGTGGAAAAAATGGGCGAAGGGCATAGTTCAGCTGGGCATTCAGAGGAAGACTCAGGGCCACCCATTCTTCACCATTCTTCATCCTAGGGCACACAGGTAGGAACAGAGAAGGAAGCAACGTGGCTTACAGGAGAGAAAAAGGAGAGAAAAAGGCCCTGATCCCTTTCATTAGTTGTAGCTGGGAGAACAGGATATAAGAAGGGTATTTGCACACAGCACCTTGCTAGAAACAAAGTGTTCATTGTTCTGTATGCAAATTGGGTCACTCCAAAACATGCAAATCTGATTGGTCAACTAAAGTAAGCATTGGATTGGTTCACTAAGAACCAATCCAAATAAAGTAAAAAAGACGGCAAATTCGATCAGCTGCCATTGGTTACAAGCCGGCAGGCTAGCCTGTATAAAAAGCTGCCGCTAAGTCGGCCAACCGTTCCGTTTTACTGACTCCTGTAAATAAAGACTTTTATTTGTTGGAACCCGGTCTACCTCGTGTTTTTCCGAACAAAACACTGGCGACGAAGGTGGGATCGTCCTGAACACGAAAAACTGCACGCGGTGATAAGAAGCCCAGATGACAACAAAGATGCCCGGAAACAACGCACCGCCTGCACCCTTCAACCCCAACGAAGAGGATTGGGATTCCTATGCAGATCGCTTCCAAATGTATCTGGAAAGCAATGAAATGGAAGGAATTTCAGAGCAACGTAAGAGAGCTGTGTTCCTAACACACTGTGGGCCAACGGTTTTCAAGATGGCAAAGGCTCTAGCGAAGCCCCAAGATGTCAAACAACTAACATGGCCAGAATTGCAACGAATTCTCAAAGCACACTATGCTCCGATGGTGTCAAACTTAATAAAGCGACACGAATTCTACAGGAGAGACCAGAGAGAGGGAGAGACCGTCACCGATTTCGTTGCTGCACTTCAACAAATAGGTGGTGTGAATTCTCAAACCTCGACGAGGCAATGAGGGATCGAGTGGTGTTGGGGTTGAAAGACTCGACCACACAGAGTAAATTACTCAACAAACCCAACATCAGTGTAGCCGAAGCTATCAAGGAAGCCACAGCCGCCGAAGCCATGAAAAAATCGGCTGTCACTATGAAGAAAATGAACACACATAGTGATGAAACGAACCCAACCAAAGACAAAAAACAATCTACCACCACCACACATTACGAAGAGTATGGCGAAACACCTGACAATAGCGAAGAAGACGATGAGGTCCACCGCCTATACACTAACAGAAAAGAGCGCGAAAGAAGAAATTGGTGGGAATGCGCTGGCTGCGGAGGAAACCATCCCCGAGCCGAATGCAGATTTCTCGATGCCATCTGCAGGGTCTGCAAGAAACGAGGGCACATCAAAAAAGTCTGCAGAAACAAAAAATACTACAACCCAACGAGACGCAGAAATTCCCCAACACGAGCTGAGCCTAAACGAGCTGAGAGAAAGTGGCAACAAGAGAAGCGAGCCAATACACACCAAACTGTCATTATAAAGAGCGCTCAGACGGAAAGTGGGAAGAAAGTTAAAGTCATTGTAGAAATCGAAGGGAAGCCCTGCAAGATGGAAGTAGACTCGAGGTCCTTTCTCTCTATGGTATCGTGGGACACAGTAAAACAGCTAGTCCCAGATATCAAAACCAAAGAACTAAAGAAGCAGCACCTAACTCTCAAAGACTACCAGGGAAACCAAATCCCTGTAGTCGGCATGGGACATTTCCGAGTTACCTACAAAGAACACGTCAAAGTGCTACCGCTGACCATAGTCAACAGAGACAGACCAAGTCTCCTGGGCATCGAATGGTTCGCACCATTGGGCATAGGGATGACCGGGATTGATCGAGTGACTGCAACCGGCTGGGAAGAAGACCTCATCCGGGAATTCCAGGACGTTTTTGACGGCTCACTTGGCAAGTATCGGGGAAATCCCATTTCTTTCAGTTTAAACCCCCAAATAGCCCCACGAAGAATAAAAGCCAGACGAGTTCCTTTTGCGCTAAAGGCAAAAATAGAGGAACAGCTAGACAAATTAATAGCCCAAGGGGTATTAGAACCTGTGGACCATGCCAAGTGGGAGACGCCTATAGTCACACCTATCAAACCCAACGGGTCCGTTAGAATCTGTGGTGACTATAAGGCTACCCTGAACCACGCATTCCAACCAAGCGCATACCCGGTGCCAGTAGTCCAGCATTTGCTTCACTCCCTGGGAAAAAGAAAGGTTTTTGCTAAACTCGACCTAGCACAAGCCTACCAACAACTCCCAGTGGACCCAGAAACTGCAGAAGCACAGACTATAGTTACCCATAAGGGCGCATTCAAATGTCACCGACTGCAATTTGGAGTAAGTGTAGCCCCAGGCGTCTTCCAGAGTCTAATGGAACGCCTCCTAAATGGCATACAAGGAGTCGTACCATACTTTGATGACGTCCTGATCTCAGCCAAAGATGAAACCCAATTAAAAAAAAGACTCAAAGAAGTACTAACTAAGTTTAGAGAATCTGGCCTCAAGGTGAAAAGAGAACAGTGTTGCCTAGTTAAGAATAGCGTCAAATTCCTGGGCTATTTAATAGACGGAGAGGGTATACACCCTACAGACAAGAAAATTAAAGCTATCAATGAAGCACCAGAACCAAGAAACAAAGCCAAACTACAAGCATTTCTTGGACTGATAAATTTTTATAATGTATTCCTACCGAATAAAGCCACAATAGCAGAACCATTGCACCGTCTATTGGACAAGAAAGCAATTTGGACTTGGGGTTATAGAGAGAAGAATTCCTTCCAGAAAATTAAAAAATTGCTAACATCAACAAACATTCTCATTCAATTTAGCGACACACTGCCATTGAGGGTGACCTGCGATGCTTCGCCATTTGGAGTCGGTGCCATCCTGAGCCACCAACTGCCTGATGGCAGAGAGGCACCCGTCGCCTACTACTCAAAGACCTTGTCTAAAACCGAGAGGAATTACAGCCAACTCGACAGAGAAGCTCTAGCAATTGTCGCTGGAGTGAAACGCTTCCACGAGTACCTCTACGGGCGGACTTTTCAAATTATAACAGACCACAAACCACTAATGGGAATTTTGGCGGGAAACAAGCCAACACCAAATATCCTTTCTCCAAGAATGACTAGATGGTCAGAGTTCCTAGCAGCCTCTGACACATCGACCAGGGAAACAAATTTCCCATGCGGACGCTTTGAGCAGAGCACCCTTACCAGAAACCGAGGAAGACCCGGCACCAGCGATGACAGCATTACAAATAGAGACTTGCCCCGATCTACCCATATCCGCTTATGATGTCGCCAGAGCCACCGCGAAAGACTCAGTGACTTCCCGCATCCTCAGCTGGGTAGGTAAAGGCTGGCCGGAAAATCAAAAAACTGAAAACTTTAAACCTTTCCGGACCAGACAGACTGAACTTTCGATTCAAAAAGGGTGTTTATTGTGGGGTGATTGGGTAGTCATTCCTAACAAACTACAACCCAGGGTACTTGGGATGTTACATGAAGGGCACCCGGGAATTGTGAAAATGAAAAGCCTTGCAAGAAGCTATGTTTGGTGGCCGGGTATTGATAAGGACATAGAATATTGGGTAAGCTCATGCAACAAGTGCCAGGGAATTAGACCGTCCCCGCCTAAAGCACCCATTAGAGACTGGGAAACCCCGCGAGGCCCTTGGTCAAGAATCCACTGATTTCGCGGGTCCTATCAAGGGGCATACATTCCTGATTGTCGTTGATGCCTATTCTAATTGGCTAGAAGTAAAAATCATGCCATCAACGACAACAGAAACTATAATCAAACAACTAGACAACCTTTTTGCCACCCATGGTCTACCGGACCTCCTCGTATCAGATAATGGGCCACAGCTAACCAGCCTACAATTCGAACAATACCTAGCCTCCCTAGGTATCAGACATGCCCTAACCGCGCCGGCTCACCCGGCCGCAAACGGCAGGGCTGAGAGAATGGTCCGGTTTACCAAAGAGGGATTAGAAAGAATGGACACCGGTGATGTCCAACAGAAAATAAACCAATTGCTCACTCTCCAACACATAACGCCCAGTACCACGACCAACAAGTCCCCAGCAGAATTGCTCATGGGGAGGAAATTAAGATCACACCTTAATAGATTGCACCCAAATTTTACGCCAGAAAACCCCCCCGACTCCTCCACACGATTTAGGAAATTTGAAGTAGGCGAGTTGGTTTACGCTAAAAACTTCACCGGGGACCCTGTTTGGCTACCAGGACAAATAACGCAAATAACAGGCCCCAAATCCTACCGGTTAACAATTGACGACGGCAGGGAATGGAAGAGGCACATAGACCAGCTCCGTTCCCGAAACATAGAACGAAATACAGACATACACCCATACATGGAAAAAACCGGTGATGGACAAACCAAAGGGGGAGGGGGGGGGAAATGAGAGAAACAAATAAAGAACCGATACAAACAAAACCCAAAGAGAATAACAAACAAAAAGAGCAAATAAAAGACTCACTGTTTGAAGAGACTTGCGTGAAGAACCCATCGGAAGGGGACAGCCAGGCCAGCTCGACCTGCCCGGAGGAAACGGGAGGGAGTGGCCAAACTGCCAGCCTAAGAAACTCAGGCGGCAGAATGGCTGACTCACCCTTCCAGACGGTTCCAGAGAGAAGGACGGATGACACAGCAGCCCCATCCGAACAGGTCGAAGTCTCCGCCGAAAGTGAACTGCGCAGGTCCAGTCGAGTCAGGAAAAGCCCCGCCTACCTGCGCGACTACATCACCACGTAGGACTGAACTAAGGAGGGAGGGGTGTTCTGTATGCAAATTGGGTTACTCCAAAACATGCAAATCTGATTGGTCAACTAAAGTAAGCATTGGATTGGTTCACTAAGAACCAATCCAAATAAAGTAAAAAAGGCGGCAAATTCGATCAGCTGCCATTGGTTACAAGCCGGCAGGCTAGCCTGTATAAAAAGCTGCCGCTAAGTCGGCCAACCGTTCCGTTTTACTGACTCCTGTAAATAAAGACTTTTATTTGTTGAAACCCGGTCTACCTCGTGTTTTTCCGAACAAAACATTCATTATCTTTGTCTGAGGCTTATCTGGGTTTTGGCATCCTCCTAACTGTGTGTGCTTCCTTATCTTTTGGAAGTCTGCAATATATTATCCTGGCCTGTCGTGTTAATTACTTCAGCGTGGTTTGTGTTTGTTTTTTTATTTCTAATTTATCTGTACTTTGGGTTCGGACTGCATTTCTTCCCTTTGTAGACTGTTTTTGGAAGAGTTTTATCTCCAGCCAAGGATAACTGCACATTGGGGGCCAAGTTGGAGATATTAAAAGGAATTTAGCTACTTTTGTGCCTTTGTTATTTTTGTGCCACACCCCAGGTCATCACACCTGATGTTTTACCATGAGTTATTACAATGGGACCCAAAATTTATGTTGTTAAATGAGATATTTGTCAAGTGAGATTTGCCCTATTTTGTGATTTTTCTTGCCATATTTGTTGAGTAAATCACTGCAGTTGTTAAGTTAGTCACATAAAGTGTATAATTTCTTCACCAACTATTTCTTTTATAGAGGGACTCTGGGCAGTGTACACTTTAATCATAATCATAGTCATAATCATAATAATATCACATTTGCAACATCATGATCAAGTTGCAAAAATCATACATTTGAAGTTTTGCCAGAACTTTGGGTTCAAATGCAGCAAAAATTACTGGGAACCTCAAATTGACGAAGTTCTTGAAATTGAACAGATCAAGACCTTGTGGGACTTTCAGATCCAAACAGACAGACATCTGTCCCACAACATGCCTGACAATTGTGGAAAAGAAAAAAGTCTGGTTCATTTATATTAGTAATGTCACGTGATGCCAGAATTGAAGCAAAATAGCTGGAAAAAGTAATGAAATATTGTGATTTGCAAATTGAAGTTGAGCTATTGTGGAGGAAGAAACTAATTGGTTGTATCAGTACTAATAGGATCCCTTGGGAAATACACAAAGGGCTGCCTAAATGCATGGAAATCCTGAATTTATTATATTTCAATATTCTGACTTAGCAAAAAAAAAAAAAAACAACAACCAGCAAAGGGGGTGGGATTGTGTACTTCTAGTTTTCATCTTGAAAACATGGAGTGGGGATTGTCACTACAGATGTTAAAACCAGAAAAGATTGTCCACAATTCACATTCTCATTTTCTGATGATGAGTCAGCTCTATCAACTTCTGAGCCTTCACACAGCCTGTCATTAAATCCATGACAAGCTGGAGAAAAAATGCAAGTTTTAGGGTTCCAGTGGGAAATGAGTGAGCTGTAGGAATCCTGTTGGACTGGTTTTGGGGAGCCAAACAATCCAAGGTTGTTGTCCTTGTACAAGATCAGTAGCATTCCAGAAATAAGCTTTGATCCTGCCTGCAACAAGAATTGTACAAGTCTAGTACATTGACTACCGTGCTGATTGTATCAAAAGTAAGTCACACAACCCGCAACTCAGCTTTAACCTTCAACCACAACCCTATCTCAACCAATCCACCATCACCCAAGACTAGGCATGCATGCCCCTAACTACCTCAATTCCAACTACTGCTGGCCTTAAATGCAAGCTACTCAACGCAAGAAGCCTTGTGAATAAAACACCTGAATTTCTCCTCTTACTAAATGTGGCTAAATTTGACATCATATTTGTCTGTGAAACATGGCTCAACGCATCTCTCCCTGACTCCATTACCACAGTAAGAGACTCTCATGTTTACCGATCAGATCGTGAAATTTGTAGAGGAGGTGGTGTTGCTATCTTCTATAAAAACTCCTTACATCTAAAAAACATCCAAGTTACCCAGGAGCTTGCTCTTCCTGAGACCATTGTCTGTCTATATCACATTTTGATTCTTACTATGTTATAGAGCACCTGATTATGACATTGAACATGTAAACAAGCTAAATTCACTACTAACATGGGCAGCATCCTGTCCACACGCTTTTATCTTTCTTGATGACATCAATCTACCTCATATTAACTGGACCCTAAATGAATGTACAACTGAACCCATATACGCAACCTTTTACAATACTGTTACAAATCTGGAACTGGAACAACTAGTAACCAACAACACTAGATTTAACAACTGTGTCAATCTCATCTTTTGCAATAGTTTGAATTTAATTTATGGAATACAAACTAAAGAACCCTTTTCCAACAGTGACCACAATATGATTGACTTTTGTCTCAACATACACCCACACAAAAATCATCACAATGATGTAATCCCCAATTATAACTGCAAAAAAGGCAACTATGATCTTATAGACAACGATCTCTCATCCCTTGACTGGAAATCTCTATTCACTGGATGCAATACTGTTGAAGACCATTACAACATATTTTTACTTGAAGTCAAAAGAGTCATCAAACTATATGTACCAACAACAACCCCCCCCCCCCAAAAAAAGACAAATTACCCATAACAATAAGGAAACTTCAATCCAAAAAGAGATCACTCTAGTGGAAAAACAAATCTGGTCATGTTGGTAATTTCAAAAGCCGATACAAAAATTTATGCCACCAGATAAAGACTGAATGTACCAACTATCACATGAAACAAGAGGAAAACCTTCCACACACCAATTCCACCCACACTTTTTACATTTTTGTAAACAACAAACTACAAGACTCAAGATCCATCCCACCCCTGATAGGATCTAATGGTAAAGACTGCAACGACGACACCATTAAAGCCAACTTCTTTAACGCATTCTTTGGCTCAGTATTTGTAAACAGCAATAGATCATGTCCAGTATTTCCTAACCGAACCACAGAAAACTACAATGATCTAATACGTATTGATTTTACAGAAGACAATGTTGAAAAAGCACAACGCAATCTAAACCCATTTCTATCTATTGGACTGAACAGAATACATGCCTATTTCTTTAAAAAGTTATCCACTACCATAGCCAAACCTCTAAGCATAATCTTTGAAATCCTTCAGGACCAGCTCCCATCTTCAAAAAGGGAGACCCCAGCCGAGTTGAAAATTACAGACCAATCTCACCTGTAAAGTCATGAAATCAATTATTAATCAATCCATTATCCTCCAATTAGAGACAAACAACCTACTCTCCAATAAACAATTTGGTTGCAGAAAAAAACTATCCTGTGATCTGCAACTCTTACACTGCAAAAACATATGGAATACACAACTCAATCAGGGCAAAACAATAGAAGCAATCTACATAGACTTCTGTAAAGCCTTTGATCCAGTGGTACACGACAAACTACTCCTAAAACTAAAAACTTATGGTATCTCTGGACAACTGTATAACTGGATAGAAGCATTCCTGTCACACAGTCAACAAATGGTCAAAATTGGAGTGTCCTATCTGTAACTGTCAATAGTGGTGTCCCCCAAGGCAGTGCTTTAGGACCAACTCCCTTCGTACTCTACATAAATGACATCTGTGATCATATTTAGAGCAACTGCATCCTCTTCACTGATGATGTAAAGCTGTTCAATACCACAGACAATACTGCTACCCTTCAAAAAGATCTTGACTATGTATCAGAATGGTCAAACAAATGGCAACTTCAAATCTCAACAAATAAATGCTCTGTCTTATATACTGGCAAAAAAAAAATCAGAAAATAAAATACAAGCTGAATAGTTAAGACCTTGTTGATGATCCAAGCTCTGTAAAGGACCTTGGAATATTCATCTCTAATGATCTAAGTGCTAGAATCCACTGTAACTACAAAGCCAAAAATGCATTAAGAGTTGTTAACCTAATCCTACATAGCTTTTCTCTGGTAATATCACACTACTAACTGGAGCATACAAAACATTTGCTAGACCAATACTTGAATACAGTTCATCAGTCTGGAAACCACATTAAGTATCTGATATTAGCACAGTTGAGGAAGTCCAGAAATATTTCACAAGAAGAGTTTTCCACTCCTCTACTCATTGTAGAATACCTTATGCCACCAGACTTGAAATGCTAGACCAAGAAAACCTTGAATTATGTTGTCTTCGGTCTAATCTAAGTATGGTATATAAAATCATACATTGCGGGAGGAGCTGGCGTCGTGACGATACTGCATGCAATCTCGGAGGTCTGAGATTGCAGCTGATATCTTTGCCCCTGGATGGTCCAAACGGACCTAAACCATCCCAAAGAGACAGTGATAGTGAAGGGCGCATCCAGTAGATCCCAGAGATATCGCAAAGTCCCTGATTGATCCAGGAGAAGCCCTTTTGCCAGCGGCAGAGAGGCAGCCATCAAAACTGCTGAAGTTGGAACAGCTCCAAACGGAAGAGGCTGAAAGAGAAAATGTGTCGGTTTGGTGAGAATTGTTCTTTTATTATTCTAAGACTTAAAAGGACCTTAAAGGATACCTTAAGGGGAAGAAAAGAATCTGTAAAAGTTTTGACAGAACTGAATAAGCGGCGTTTTTTAAACAGAAGTGTCAAAGTAAGGCTTTGCTTTTTTTTTCTTCTTATGGCTGGACTTCTATCATGATTTTGCACTTGCTGACTGGACTGGATTTTTCTCTATTTATATCTATGTTTTCTTTTCTTTTTTGACTTTGTAATATTTTAGGTTAGAGGCTCCCTTTAGATATTTTTATATACTTGTTTTTTATTCTTTTTAATGTTTATTACATTTTGTCTATTAAGACAAAAAGAAGAATTGGCAGATGTATTGAAAATTCAAGTTACAAATAAGATTAAGTATTTGGGAATACATTTGACAGCAAGATGTAGTACACTAAAGGAGAACAACTATACTAAACTTAAACAACAGATAGCACTAGATTTGACGAAATGGGAGAACCTACAATTGTCACTAATAGGGAGAATTTCAACAATCAAAATGAATATTTTACCCAGAATTTTATATTTGTTTCAAACAATACCAATTAGGCTTGGAAAGGACTACTTTGAAGATTTAAACAAAATTGTGTTGAAATATATATGGCAAGATAAGAAAGTGAGAACAAAGTTAAAACTTTTACAAGATGCTAGAATTAGAGGAAGATTTGGTCTGCCTAATTGGGAGTTGTACTACCAAGCTACAAACTTGACATGGGCTAAGGAATGGATAACATTAAGAAATACTAGATTGTTGCCATTAGAAGGATATGATTTGTTGTTGGGGTGGCATGCCTTTTTATGGTATAAGGAAACTAAAATACAAGGTTATTTTAGAAGACATCATATACAGGAGTCTCTGTGGTTAAATTGGGAGAAGATTAAAAGACAATGTTATTTGAAAATTCCAGTCTGTTTATCGACTATTGAAGCATTTTCTTATCCTATAACATATAAGAAGGAACAAACAGTTAGATATGGGGAAATTTTGAATGAAAAGGGTGAACTTAAATCTATGCAAAAACTAGAAGAACAAGGTATAAAGATGAATTGGTTTTCTTTTGCGCAAATACATTCAAGGTATGAAAAAGATTTTAAAACAGCAGGTTTCTATAATAAATTGACTGATTTAGATAAGATTTTGACAGGTACTGATGAAAAGGTGATTAAAAAATTGTATGAAGAAGAACAAGTTAAAGAAACTATGATTGCTTGGGGAAAGAATTTTGGATATGGGATTGATCTAGAGAAATGGTAAAAATTGTGGTCTCAAAATTATAAAATGACAATGTCAACAGCATTTAAAGAAAATTTGTATAAGATGTTTTACAGGTGGCATTTTTCCCCCGACAAGAATAGCAAGAATGTTCAAGAATAAATCTGAAAGATATTGGAAATGTCATCAGATACCTGGCTCATATTACCATATGTGGTGGACTTGTGCGGATGCAAAAAAATATTGGACTAAAATCCACCACTTGGTTGGAAAAATGACTAAAAAGCATATAGATTTAAAACCAGAGATATTTTTATTGGGAATTCTACCTGATACATACAGCAAAGATTTAAAATATTTGATTCTAATGTATTAACAGCAGCTAGGATTGTATTTGCTAAAAATTGGAAAAATGAGAAAATACCATAACAGGAAGAAATTATCAAGAAAATACTGGAATGTGCTGAAATGAGTAGATTGACATTTGAAATTAGAGAACAAGAGGATAAATAATTTTACAAAATTTGGGACCTTTTCTATCAATGGCTAGATAACAAAATATAATAATAGAATATGTAGAATTTTAGAAAATAATGAATATATAAAGATGTATTTCTTTTCTTTTTTTATTATAATATATATAAAATGTTTTTAGGATAGATTTGGGAGGACTATATGAATTGTTATAAAATAAACTAAGCAAAGTATAGCTATCTCACAAAGTATTAATGAACAACATTATAGTCAAATGATTAATAATAATACTAGGATATTCAATTTTTGATTGATAATATGAGTTATTATGTAATATAACTGTAATTGAGACTATGAAATCAAAACACAAAAAATTTATACACCAACCGATGCACTGTTTGTATATTTATGGAAGAAAGTCTGATGTTTTTATGTTTGGTTTGTTTTTAAAAATCAATAAAACTTAACCAAAAAAAAAAAAAAGAATAATCATACATTGCAGTAACTTACCTGTCAATGAATACTTCAACTTCAACTATAACAACACAAGAGTACACAATAGATACAAACTCAAGGTTAACCGCACCAAACTTGATTGTAGGAAATACGACTTCATTGGTCAATATCTGGAATAGCCTAACTGTGGTTTTGTTCCCCAAACACTTTAACCTTAAACTGTCTACTATTGACCTCACCCCTTTCCTAAGAGGTCTGTGGGGGCTTGCATAAGCACACCAACGTGCCTACCATTCCTGTCCTATTGTTTCTTTTATTTTTCTTATATGTACCCATTTCATGCATTCATAACTATGTAAATACTTCTACCTATTATCTTGTAAAAGATTGACAAATCAAATCAAATAAACAAACAAATAAATAAAATATGAGCAATTGTGATGCAGCTGCCAAAAAAACCAACACAGTCCTAGCTGCATGAATAGAGGGATAGAATCAAGATCACATGAAGTATTGATACCGCTTTATAATGCCTTGGTAAGGTCACATTTGGTGTACTGCATCCAGTTTTGGTCGTGATGATGTAAAAAAGATTTTTATTTATTTACCGTGTTTCTCCAACCATACGGCCTCCCCCAATAGGAGGTTCCAGCATGTTTTATAGGCATAAAATCAAATTAAGCCCCTCCCCCCAAATTAAGGCCTATATTAAACATGCAAAATGGGGGGAATGGTGGGGGATGGGCTTGCCAGTAGGAAGTACTTTTATTGCCTACCTGGATATGATGCTGCCTGCGTTGACTTTGGCGTTGGTGGGGCACTTAGTATTGGGAGATCTTCTGCCACCATTGCTTTCTCTTCTCCCCATGCTGCCGCAGAGTTTAGAGCAACACCGCGGTGTTTGACACAGCCACGCACAGCCAGCCAGAGCTCCTCCCTGCAACCAGAGCTCGGCAAAGACACTCAGCTTCAGACGCACCAGTTACTGCTTTACCTTCACCTTCAAAGGCAAAGCCAATTCTTTTAAAAACAATGCCCTTCTACCAGTACAACAAAGCCTCCTCTGCCCGAGAGGGCAGCCCAACCTCATGTGGGAAGGTGAAGCTCCCAGGGCCACAGCGCAGGATTGGCCCACCCTGGGAGAAGCGCCCAGCCTCCATCCCTGCCTGGAGCCTGGCACAGCGCAAAGAGCTTCACCTGGGGTGCCCAGTGCAGCTGACAGGTGGGCCCTCCTGCCTGGTGGCAGAGCTCTTGCCAAGGCAAGCACCTCCCCATCAAGCCCTTCGCTCATCCCGCCAGGGCTGTGCCAGAACCATGCAGGTTAGACAGAGCTGGGAAAGCAAGCCATGGGTGCGTGCCCGCCTGCCAAGTGAAAGAGCCAGGCCAGCCTGAGCTTGGCTTCCTTCCCAAGTCCCCCCAGCCTGAACCCCAAGAGGCCACTGGGAGAGGCTGCCCGAGGCAGTGATAGTGCCCACCTGTCCGTGGATAGGTAGGCGAGGCGACAGCAGTGCTGCTTCCCTGGCCAGCAGGTCCAGCGGAGAGAGCCCAAAGCCACCATCCTTTCCACCCCTCGTCCAACCCATCCACCCCTCACCCAATCTCCAAATGCGCCGGCAGCTCCAAACAGTACAGTGGCACGAGCATCAGGCAGAGGCGATCACTCGGTGGGGCTCAGCTCAGAGGAAGACATGGCGCAGCCCGTCGCTTTGCTTCCCTGTCCATGGATGGGTGGGCGCTATCACTGCCTCGGGTAGTGTCTCCTGGTGGCCCCTTCAGATTCGGGCTGGAAGGACTTGGGAAGGAAGCCAAGCTTGGGTCGAACCAGCTCTTTCGCTTGGCAGACGGGCGTGCACCCATGGCTCATTTTCCCGGTGCTGCCCAGACAGCACGGCCCTGACGCGGTCCTGGTGGGATGAGCAGAGGGCCCAGCAGGGAGGCACTCGCTGCCTTGGTGAGAGCTCTGGTGCCAGGCAGGAGGGCCTGCCTGTCAGTTGTGCTGGGTGCCTCAGGTGAAGCTCTTCATGCTCTGCCCGGCGTCAGGCAGGGATGATGGCTGGGTGCTTCTCCCGGGGTGGGCTGATCCTGCACTGCAGCACTGGGAGACTTGCCTCCCCATGTGGGGTTGGGCTGCCTTCTCGGGCAGAGGAGGCTTTATCATACTGGTAGTAGGGCATTGTTTTTAAAAGAATTGGCTTTGCCTTTGAAGTCAAAGGGAAAGCGGCGACAGGAGTGCCTGAAGCCGAGTGTCTCCGCCGGGCTCTGGTTGCAGGGAGGAGTCCTGGCTAGCCGTGTGTGGCTGCGCCAAATGCCACGGCGTTGCTCTGAACACCATGGCAGCATGGGGAGAAGGAAAAGCAACAGTGACAGAATGTCTCCCGATACAAAGTGCCCCACCAACGCAGAGGTCAACATCCAAGCCGTTGCTGCCCACCTGAGAATGCAAGGGGGGGAGAATTAAGTCACTGTTGAAAAGACGGCCTAGCCGTTTTTTCGGGGGTCAAAAAAAAATAAGGCCCGGCCTTATTTTATGAGAAACATGGTATTTATTTAGTTTGTCAAGGATATGTTAGATAACAGATATAAGTATAAACATGATTATTAATACATGAAATGGATATGAATAAAAGGGAACATTTGGATAAGGATAGTAGGCATGTCCCCTTAAAGACCTCTTAGGAATGGGGTGAGGTCCACAGGTGGCATTCAGCAAGTTCTGACCAGTTCTGGAGAACTGGTAGTGGAAATTTTGAGTAGTTTGGAGAACAAGCAATCCCACCTCTGACTGGAGATTTTACAATTTCCTTCCCCTGCCACACCCAGCAATCCACACCCACAGAACCAGTAGTAAAAAAAAAATGAATTCCACCACTGGTGAGGTCAACAGTAGACAGTCTAAGGTTAAAGGTTTGGGGAAGAAACACGCAGTCAGGAAGAGTATTCCAGGCATTGACCCCTCTGTTGCTGAAGTCGTATTTCCTGCAATCAGGTTTGATGCAATTAACCTTGTGTTTGTATCTATTGTTTGCTCTTGAATTGTTATGGTTGAAGCTGAAGTATTCATTGACAGGTAGGACATTGCATTGTATGATTTTATATACTATACTTAGATCGGACTGAAGGCAGCATAGTTCTAGGTTGTCTAAGCCTAAAATTTCAAGTCTGGTGGCATAAGGTATTCCGTTGCAAGTAGAGGAGTAGAGGACTCTTGTAAAATACTGCTGGACTCTCTCAATTGTATTAATGTCCGATATGCAGTGCAGGTTCCAGACAGATGTTAAGATACCTGAGAGAGTGCAGAGTAGAGCAACAAAGATGATTAGGAGAACAAAACATATGAAGAATGGTTGCAGGAACTGGGTATGTCTAGTCTAATGAAGAGAAGGATTAGTGAGTGACATGAGAGCAGTGTTCCAATATCCAAAGGGCTGCCCCAAAGAAGAGCGAATCAAGCTATTCTTCAAAGCACCTGAAGGCAGGACAAGAAGCAATGGATGGAAACTAGTCAAGGACAGAAGCAATCTAGAACTAAGGAGAAACTTCATGACAGTGAGAACAATTAAGCAACTTGCCTTGAGAAGTTGTGGGTGCTTCATCATCACTGGAAGTTTTAAAGAAGAGATTGGACAGCCATTTGTCTGAAATTGTTATTGAGTTTCCTGGCTATGCCAGGGGTTGAACTAGACAACCTCCAAGGTCCCTTCCAATCCTGTTATTCTTCTGCAGAGCTGGTGCACTGCAGATATGATGGGTGGTACAAGTTTCAGAATCCTCTAACAGTATGCAGAGGGGGAGATTTTGGGATCTGAAGTCCCAAGAAATTTGGAGAGACCAGGCTATGGGTAGCTCTCCATTCACAAATCCAAGGCACTGGGCTGGAAGAGATTTCCAGAACCCGATTCCATTCTTTCTCCATGCCCACAAACTCTTACCACTAAGCAAGTGACTCATTTCAAATTCCAAGGTGGATAAAAATCAGGGTTCTTATCTATCCATGTACAGATAGCCCTAGACTTCAACCGTTTGTTTAATGACTGTTCAAAATTACAATGGCACCAAAAGAAGCAACTTATGATCTATTTTCACACTTACAACCACTTCAGCATCATGATCACATAATCAAAATTTGAGTGCTTGGCAGCTGGCATGAGAGTTGCACTGGCAAGTACTCAAATTTCAATCATGTGACTGTTGGGATGCTTGAAAAGATTGTGTGAAAATAGGTCATAAATTGCAGGATCCCGTGGTCTTGTGATTACCATTTGTAACTTTCCCAGTTAGCAAAGTTAATGGGAGAAGCCAAATTCGCTTAACAACTGCCTGATTCCCTTAACAAATGCAGTGATTCACTTAACAAATGCAGTGATTCACTTAACAACTGCGGCAAAAAAGTCATAAAATGAGGTGTGACTCACTTAACAATTGTCTTGCTCAGCAACACAAAGTCAAAGTGGCTGTAGGCTTAGGACTATCTGTATATTTTTCCTTCTCTGTATATCAGCTATTATTTTTTTTCCTCTTTAGCATAGGAGATAATTCTGGGAAAGGCATAATTCCCACGCCTAAAGTTACCGAGCCACAGCAAGCTGACTTAGTTGTTCTCAGAAGCTAAACAAAGTGAACCTTAGTTAGTTTCTGAATGGGGTTTTTCTTGGAACTGCAGGTTTATTGGCTAGACCCAGAAGTTGGAAAAAAAACATCCTGTGGCAAGTTACTTCTGCAACCCTGCCAAGAAAACTGCCTGCATTTACTTCCCAGAACTGAGCTTGATCGCAGTACATCCTCATTTTTGTTCTAATGATCAGCTTCTTGATCGTAGAGAAGAAGAAAAGGAGCATAATGAAAGTCTGTGGAGATTGTCAATCATCCAGGTCATTGTTGTTCCAAAGATGGTTTTTGAAAAGGCAATTGGACTTCCTTGGGCTCTTTTTTCTTCTTTGCTTGAAAACCCTTTGCTTTCCATTCAAGAAGCTTCTTCTGTTTTGGATGAATGATGGGGAATGGAAAGATTTATATTCTTTGCAGTCATCTGGTCATTAGCCCTCTTTCTAAGAGTCTGGGATTAGCTCTCTGAGAGTTGTTGAGACCTCTTGGTATGTTCCCTCAGGGTCACTTGAATCGGAGTATAAACAGGTGAGGAATCTTCTTGAGACTGCTGAAAGGATTGTTGTAGACAGGAAATAGGTGGAGTCATTTCCTTCACCCTCTGATGAGCGGTGCACATCAGGACCAGTGGTGGGATTCAACTAATTTAACAACTGGCTCTTCCTAATGACTGGGGGGGGGGGCATGGGTGTTTGTGGGGGGGGGGGGTTTCCTGTGACTGAGTGGGTGTGGCCAACTTGATGTCACTCGTGGCAAGGTGGGGTGGCACAGGTGGGCCGAAGTGGTGGTGGCGATGGCTGGAGCCTTAGACTTATCTTTGTGTAGCAATACCAACAGTGATTCTCCAATGCCTCATCTCTTGCTGGGTCTCACTGCCCAACAGTTAGGATTTTTTAAAAAGATTTTTGCAGTAGGAAATGGTGGATGGCTAATTCTGGCTTTTGTTGGTGCAGCTGGAAATGTCTCCACCCCAAGACACTGGTCTGCTGCCGGTGGTTCGGGCCAGCAAAGAGGCAGCAGCGGCAGGCTGTTCACCCTGGCAAAGAGGTGAAGGAAGGCTCACCAGGCAGACAGGCAGGCCACGTGGGAGACAGCAGAGAATGGTGAAAGAAGGCTTGGCAGGGAGCTGGGCTATGTGGGAAACCGGGGTGAAGGCAGGTAAGTGGGCTGGGCCACGGGAGCCACGTGGTCAAGGCAAGCAAGCTAGTGAGCGAGGGAGCCAAAGAGCAACAGTTGCTATGCCATGGCCAAGGCAGGCAAGGCAAGATAAAGAGTGATTGGGAGGGGCAGGACGGAATGGGCCAGCCAGTGATGTGATTAGCTGCTTCTCCAAACTGCGCAAAAAATTAACAACCGGCTTACCTGAACCAGTCTGAACCAGCTGAATCCCACCTCTGATCAGGATGAGATTCACAAATCCATGTCCATCTGAAAAACAAAGGTCACTCTTCTGAAAACAGTAAAATCCACATTCTGGACAGAGATTACCACTGGTTTGAAAAAGGGTTGAAGTAGCCAACTATGTTAAAATTGAACAACCCTCCCTCAACTGAAGGGGAGAGTTACAACACCACCTAACTTCTGTTCCCAACACAGTCCTTTCAGTAGCCCCAAGAAAGTTCCACATGCATTTGCACTATTCAGATGACCCTGAAGGCACTGAGAAGCCCCCCCCCCCCAAGTAGCCTCAAGGACTTTCAGAGAGCTAACTATTGACTGACTGACTGACATTCAGAATGTTAATGAACAAATAACTGCAAACAATATAAATCTTCCCATTTCCCATCATTTAGTCAGAAATGAAGAAGCTTCTTGGATGACAAGGAAAATGTTTTCAAGAAAAAAACCCAAGGAAGTCTAGTTGCCTTTTGGAAAAGCACCTTTGGGACAAGGGAAAGAAGGAATTGATGTGCAAACCAAATGCAGCTCCAGACAGCAAGGCAACACTTGAAGGTATTTAACCATCTTGTGTTCAGATGGCTGTTTCTTCAATTGCTTTGATTTACCGATCACCAGAGTAAGAGATGCAGGGAGTAGTAGCTATGGCTGCATGATCAAAGCCCCATTCATTTTTTTAACAGCTTGAAAAGGGTGAGTTTTTATTTGGCTACAAGCCTTATCTTGATCTTTGGAGCCTTCCTTCTCCCCAGTTCAGCATCTTCTCCAAAGAAATTAAGAAATTAAAATTAATTAAAATTAAGGAGAAACTTTCTAACAGGAAGACAATTAACAAGCTGAACAGTCTGCCTCCAGAAATGCCTCATCACTGGAGAGTTTTAAGAAGAGATTGGACAACTATTTGTCTGAAATGTTAGGGTTTCCTAGGGGTCAGACTAGAACAGTGATGGTAAACCTTTATGACACCAAGTGCCAAAAGCGCGCGTGCGTATATCCAAAATTCAACATGCATGCCCCGCGCATGTGCACGAAGCCCCGCATATATATCCTGCCCCTGCCCCACCCCCCTGTGCATGCACTCTACCCCCACACTCCTCCCCAATGCACCCCTCCCACATATGCACCCCAGCTCCATGCATGCACAGCAGAGGCCCAAAGACTAGCTGGCCAGTGGGAGTCATGTGCACGCATGTGCAGTGGAATTGAGCTGAGGTAACAGCATGCATACCCAGAGAGGGCTCTTTATGCCACGTGTGCCATAGGTTCACCACCACGGGACTAGAAGATCTCCAAGATCCCTTGCAACTCTATTCTGATTGATTGGCTCCTGATTCCACATTATACATCCGAATTAATATTTAGCTTTATTGTTATAATATCTACAAGTCGTCACCTGCTTGTAGCCTCCTGGGTTCACTATGCTGGTAGTCCTTGAATTACAATCATTACTTAGTGACCGAAGTTACAACAGCATTGAAAAAAAGTATCTTAGAACCAGCTCTCACATTTACAACTGTTTCAGCATCCCTATAATCACATGATCAAAATTCGGCAACTGGAATGTTTTTACAATGGTTGCAGCATCCCAAGGTCATGGGATCCTATACGCTGGCTTCTGATAAGCAACGTCAATGGGTAAAGCCAGTTTCTCTAAATGACCGCTCGATTCACTTAACAACTGCAACAATTTGCTTAACCACAATGGCAAAAAAGATTGTAAAATCGTGTTTGACTCACTTAACAACCGCCTTGTTTAACAATGGAAATTATGGTCCCAATTGTGGGACTACCCACAATAGACTACCCTTATTACTACTGAGTCCAAAGCAGAGGCAGTTTCACTTATTGGACAGGCCACGTTTTAATTATTCTAAATAAATGCATGATCACTAAAGAATGGATGGAATGGTTCCAGGTTTTTTTTATTATTTTTTTAAAAATTAAAGGAGTCATATTTTTAAGTTAAATAACTCATTCTTGACTTAGGGTTTTCATCTTCCTATGTACCCCTAAGAGATTTTTCAGCCCAAAATCAAATATTCACTTCCTCATAGCAGGGTTTTATATGCCTGCAAACTATCAGTTTCTCTGTGTAGCTCCCTATAAATAGGTAATACATAGTGATAATAATTAATAAAACATGCCACAGGGTGGAAATGCATAGAGAAGAGGAAGGTGGTGTGAGATTTATCTTGTTATTGACAGGATGTTGTATATTACTGGACAAATGCTTCAAGCTCTAGGGTCTGGAGTTTTGTGCTTTTCAGAAAACATTATTTCAAACAGAATTGGTGGACTTTGCTAACATGGATAATCCACAGCAAACACTCAGGAATCAGATATTCATTCCACAGAAACACCTTCAAAAGACACCTTCAATGTATGCTATTTCAAAAAAATGGAAGGGAAGGGCAGGAGATAGGAAGGGGAAGGGGAAGGGAAATGGGAGGGTGGGAGGAAGGAGTTCGTGGTTTGGGGTATTCTTTCAAAGGAGATAAAGCTAAGGAAATAGAAACCTTCCAAAAGAAATCCAAGACAAAGAACAGACTTTGATAGATTCTTTAACTGGCCCATTTAGTTTTCAGCTGACCAGCACACATGGCTGTTTTTATTGTTTCCATTGCTTTTTAAGAATACAATAACCAGAAGACAACTCTTTGTCCCCTTAAAATTAGTAATAATAATTATGTTTTAAAGCATGAACAAGCCATTACAGTAGATTTCACCAATTAATTCACATTCAGTGGTTTGAAAAACTACATTTCCCATCATGCCAACCTGTTTGGAAATGATGGGAATGTTGTCCCACAAGGAGCAACTATGGGGAGGCAAAATCAGCGCAATATGGCCAGGGAAGGGAAGAGGGGAACTGCAGAATCAGCCTTTCCAAAGTCCAGGTAGATATTTGCTTGGGCTAAGTGAAGGACATCAAGACTCTCTTTGAAGATGGGAAATGAGAGAGCTGAATGCCACAAAGACAAACCACATCCCATAATTATCAGGTCTGCATCATGCCTGGCCCAGGATGCAGCCTGGTTCTGTATGGGAATCCTGTGATCTCTGGTTTGCTTAAAAATCTCTTCAACTGGAGGCCTAAAACCTGGATGGTCCTTCAGCCATCCTCAGGGGTGCTAAAAGAGAGGGAAAGTAGCATTTTGCTACTTTCAAAGGGACTTTACAAAGGGACTCAAAACTGATTGATGCATTTGACCCCCTCCATCGGCCTCATCCTGGTCATCTCCTACAGGTTGTCTCAATGCTGCTGCTTCTCCTGATTGTCTTCAGTTCACAGCCCCTATCGGTTTAGGTGAACTGATTTTATGCACTCTGAGACCCTGACTTTGGATAGTGTCAGGAGAAGTGAAGAAGGTGCTTTAACTCTGGACATCTGCATAACTGAATAAAAGCATTCCTGTCAAACAGACAACAAATGGTCAAAATTGGGACTGTCCTATCAAACTCTGTACCTGTCAACAGTGGTGTCCCCCAAGGCAGTGTTTTAGGACCAACTCTCTTCATACTTGACATAAATGACCTCTGTGATCATATTCAGAGCAACTGCGTTCTCTTCACTGATGATGTAAAGCTATTCAACACCACAGACAATACTGCTACCCTTCAAAAAGACCTCAACTATGAATCAGAATGGTCAGTCAAATGGCAACTTCAAATCTCAACAAATAAATGCTCTGTCTTACATATTGGCAAAAAAATATATATCAGAAAATAAAATACAGTCTAAATAGTCAAGACCTTGTTGATGATCCAAACTCTGTCCAGGATCTTGGAGTACTCATCTCTAATGACCTAAGTGCTAGAGCCCACTGTAACTACATAGCCAAAAAGGCATTAGGAGTTGTTAACCTAATCCTATGTAGCTTTTTCTCTGGTAATATCACACTACTAAATAGAATGTACAAAACATTTGCTGGACCATTACTCAAATACAGCTCATCAGTCTGCAACTCACATTATGTATCTGATATTAGCACAGTTGAGAAAGTCCAGAAATATTTCACAAGAAGAGTTCTCCACTCATCTACTCGTTGCAGAATACCTTATGTCACCAGACTTGAAATGCTAGACCTAGAAAACCTAGAACTAGGCTGCCTTCGGTCCGATCTAAGTATAGTATATACAATCATTCATTGCAAAGTCCTACCTGTCAATGAATACTTCAGCTTCAACCATAACAACACAAGAGCAAACAATGGATACAAACTCAAGCTTCACTGCACCAAACTTGATTGCAGGAAATACAACTTGAGCAACAGAGTGGTCAATGTCTGGAATATTCTACCTGACTCTGTGGTTTCTTCCCCAAACCTCAAAAACTTTAACCTTAGACTGTCTACTGTTGATCTCACCCCTTTCCTAGAGGTCTGTAGGGGGTGTGCATAAACGCTCCAGCACGCCTACATCCCTACCGTATTCTTAACTATGTTTATGCTTATACCTATTATCTTGTAAGTGATTGACAAATCAAATAAATAAATAAACTCAAGAACAAGCTTCCATGCTTGGAATGGGAATCAGATGAAGACATGGAATTGACTATCAGAATAACCTTGAGGAACAGGAGGAAGAGGCACAACTAAGACCATAAGAGAAATCTGAGCCCAAAGTAGAAATGTAATTTAAGAAAGAGACTCAGGTTTGTTCTTATGAAGAAAAAGAGGAGGGAAGAGTCATATTCAGAGTCGCAAGATTCTGTTACAGTAAGATATAATTAAAAGTTTTAGAATTCAGGATTTTTATGTTCAAGTCTGGTTTATCTTAAAGCCAACCACATGGTGGTATGGAAAATAGAATATCTGTGGCTCAGGACCAAACTGTGGGGTCTTGGTGCTCTCTGAGTTTCATTGTTACCTTGGGGACATTTCCTTACCCAACTAGATAACAGCACCAGTGCTAGATCTAGGTCTAGTCCTCATTATGTTACCTAGCTTGGTAATGAAACATCTGTAAGAAAGTCACAAAGCTCAGAGGGTACCAAGGACCCTTCATTTCAGTTCTATAAATATTCTCCATTATCAAAATAAACTTTATTTTTCATAGGAACTGTAAGCTTCTTTTTTTGTTACAGGCTAAAACAATCACATGTAAATGAAATTTAATGTATATTTTTAGTAAAAATGGATGGGGGAAAGACAGTAAACAACAGCATAATTCAAGAACTACCAAGAAGAAAGCAATTCTCACAGCAATGCTGACAGGCCAAGCTACTTCTGTATAAACAGAGAGCAAACACCACTCCCTTCTAGCAGTAGTGATGTTTCCTATGCAAGGATCTGACATGGAAATTGTCATCATATCCGTGCAGCACGGTCAGATGCAAATGAGGCTTCAGTCTTTGTATTTTGGGGTATTTACATCACTACATCACTGCATTTGAGCTTGACATGCATGGACCACGCTGGGTTTCCATAATGTAAGTCATTTTTCATTCCATGTTGACATCTCACCTACCTCGTAGCCCACATTATTTGTGTTAGTTCTGGCCACAGTGAAAAGATCATAAATCATTGATCCCAAGCTTTGCTGCCTCATCCTATCACCTGAAAACATAAAATCTACATTACAGGTAGCCCTCAACTTACGACCACAATTGAGCCCAATGTTTCTGTTGCTAAGTGAGACATTTGTTAAGTGAGTTTTGCCCCATTTTATGACCTTTTTTTCCACAGTGGTGAAGTGAATTGCTGCAGCTATTAACTTAGTAACACAGTTGTTAAGTGAACCTGGTTCCCCCATTGACTTTGCTTATAAGAAGGTCGCAAAAGAGGATCCCATGACCCTGGGACACTGCAACCGTCATAAATATGAGTCAATTGCCATCTGAATTTTGATCATGTGACCATGGGGATGCCGCATGAAAAATGATCATGATTCACTTTTTTCTATGCCATTGTGATTTTGAATGATCACTAAATGAACAGTTGTAAGCCGAGAATTATCTATATTTACCAATTTGTATAAAAATATGTTTACCAGCCTTAGTTGAATGTGTTGGTTCCTTGTATCCATCTTTCCGATATTGCAAGATACAATATGGCAATCAGGTTGTTTTTCCATAAGTGTGAAAACAAGATATTTCACATCTTTATTCCTTTTCTTTGCATTTCTTTTTTTTCTCCCTTTTGAGGGACTGCAAAGAAATATATTTTCAACAACAGCAACACACATTCAGTTAGAACTAATCCTTCTGTCGCCTCCACCATCCTGCCAGAACTGATGAAGCCTCCTGAATGAGAAGCAAAATGTGTTTTTCTTCTTCCTCAAGGAGAAAACAGTCCAGTTGCCTTTTGAAAAAGTACCTTTGAGGCAACTCTGGCCTGAATGACTGAGAATTTCCAAAAATAACAGTGAAAAATACCTTTGCCCTTTTCTATATCCTAAAAGTTGCCAAGATTGAGAAGCTCTGATCTAAATGAAGCCCCGAATTAAATTAGTGTTGGATTTTATAGTTTCTGAAGTAGGACAGTTCTATTATGTCTAATTGCTTGTTATCCTCACCTTTCACTCTAAGTAATCCTTTGCATATATCATAACTACGCTGCATTCTCTTCCTCTTCAAATACATATATACATAAATACATATAGGTTTTTATTTTGTTTTTAATTAAAAAGCAGCTTTGCTTTTTAATTAAAAAGGAAGCATTTCTTTAAGATCCCTAATTAGTTCCAAAGAATGCATAGGCCAAGATTTCCCCCTTGAAAAGTTCGAGGTTCTTTTGCTCAAGTTAACCATCCTGATGGATGTGTGTGACTGGCAAAGAGGCACGGTGGCCTAATGGTTAGGACAATGGGCTTGTCGACTGGAAAGTTGGCAGTTTAAGACTCAGGTTGACATTTAACTGATAATCAGAGTTGGAAGGGACCTTGCAGGTCATCTAGTCCCACCCAAGCGGGAGACCCTGTAACATTTCTGACAAATGGCAGTCCAATTTCTTCTTGAAAGTCTCAAGTGAAGATGCTCCCACAATTTTCGATGGCAGCGTATGATGGAGTGAGTTCCCTTGCTTCAGCTCCTATTCACCTAGCAGTTTGAAAGCATGTAAATGCAAGTAGAGAAATAGGTACCACTATGGTGGGGAAGTAACAACATTCTGTGTACCTCGGCATATAGACATGTTAGTCATCTAACCATGGAAATTGTCTTCAGCCAACCCTGGCTCCCTCAGCCAAGAAACAGAGTTGAACACCTTCCCCTAGAATGGGACGTGACTGGACAAGGAAACCTTCATCTTTTTACTACAACTGTCAGTGAAATGCTAATTGTGGCATAACCGGAGTGACCCTGTAATTAAAGGAAAGGTCATCCCAGGTTCAAAGAAAGGAGACAATACCACTTGCAAAGGCTGGTGCTCCTATTTGTATGCTTCCAAGCATATTAAGAGATCACACCAAGGTGCTAGAACACAATGATAAAATAAACCCTTCCACAAATACCAAGGCAATTGAGGGACATTGTCTCCAAGACAGGAAACACAATATTGACCCCTTGAGAATGGCCACTTACAAGAACCTTAATTGTGTTGGCTGATGACTGATGGACTTGTTGCCAGGAGTGGATGAAGAGACTCATCCATAATTGAAGAGTGCTTTCCCAGCCCTGTAATTGTATGTGAGCCAAAGAAATGCTCCTTAGAGAATGGTCAGATTAGAAACCACACAGTTGGGAAGAGAACGAGACTAAGGAGAAACTCTCCCTAACTTTTCAGTCGGAGAAGAAGAGAGCAGGAGATTTGTACATTCAGACTTGCAAGATGCTGTTAATATGTTGTTCAGTTGCTAAATCTTTTCCGAGTCTTCGTGATTCCATGAATCCATGGCATGCCAGGCTCCCCATTGTATCCCAAAGTTTGCCCAAATTCATGCTCATAATGTTGATGACATTATCTAACCATCAATTCATTCTCTTCCATCCCCTTCTCCTTTCTTTCCCAACCTCCGGGCCTTCTCCAAGGAGTCCTCTCTTCTCATTTGGTGGCCCAGATATTTGGGGAACAGCTTCAGGATCTGTCCTTCCAAAGAACAATCATGGTTGATTTCCCTTAACGTGGACTGATTGGATCTCCTTGCAATCCAAGGGACTCCCAAGAGTCTTCTCCAAGCTGTAAATACAGGTAGTCCTCGATTTACAACCACACTTGAGTCCCAAATTTTTGTTGTTAAATGACACATTTGTTAAATCAGTTCTGCCCCATTTTATGATATTTCTTGCCACAGTTGTTAAGTGTATCACTGAAGTTGTTAAGTGAGTAATCCAGTTAAGTGAATCTGGTTTCCCCATTGACTTTGCTTGTCAAGGAGGGGAAGGAGGGGAGAGGAAGGAAAAGGAGGGGAGAAGAGAGTGGAGATGGAGAAAGTAAGAGAGGAGAGGAAGAGAAGAGAAGGCTAGATTTCTTTCAAACCTTTCTTCGATGTTTTTCAGAGAAGCTTCCCTCCCTCCAACTACATCAAAGAACACTCAGAGATGATTCGCTTCTGATTTTCTTCAAGTCCATTAAATTCTGAGAAACTTCATTTCTCCAATGCTGTGTATGTGAACATATAGTAGTCTCATTGTGCAGCAGTTAGGAAATGCCTGCAGAGCAGACAGATGCTCCCAATCCAATTTCTCTGTCCATAAATTTGGGGCCCTGATGTTCATCTCTCTTATTTGCTCTCAATGAAGATTTAATTTGATGACAATTGCATGCAATTTTAAGAGTTTGTTTGGGTGAGGAACACCTCAGCATTAGAATATAATTTCCAATTCCCCGTAGCCGGAAATCAAAAGCATTTCACGGTAACCTAAAAAAGATTAACCATCAACTGTGTAACTGCAAGACTCAATTTTTGGTCTTTTTGATCTTGCTTTTGATCACCACATTACAAAAAAGATGTTGAGATTTTGGAAAAAGTGCAAAAAAGAGTAACTAAAATGATTAGGAGCCTGGAGGAGACTAAGACATATGAAGAACAGTTGCAGGAATTGGGTGTGGCTACAGAAAAGAAGGACTAGGAGTATTTGAGGGGCTGCCACAAAAAAGGGGGGGTATCAACTAATTTTCCAAAGCAGCTGAGGGCAGGACAAGAAGCAATAGATGGAAACTAATCAAGGAGAGAACTGACCTAGAATTAAGGAGAAATTTTCTGACAGTGACAACAATGAACCAGTGGAATGGATTGCCTTCAGAAGCTGTGGATTTTCCAACACTGGAGGTTTTAAGAAGAGATTGGACAGCCACTTGTTGAAATTGTATGCTTGAGCAGGAGATTGGACTACAAGACCTCCAAGGTCCCTTCCAATGCTATTATGATTGATTAATTGATCTTGGCCAAAGAACATTAAGGACAGTCTGTCCCTCCTCTAATTACCAGACTCCACTCTACTTCCAGAAGGTATATCAAAATCATCTAGGGACCATCAGTAGTTTAAGTTAAGAGACACTTAACCTTTTGATTGATGGTGTTTTTGCTTTGATCCAAACGATGGAGGAGGGTAAGGAGAATTAAAAGCCTTTGAGGTTAAGTGGATCTGGTTTCAAAGCTAAAGAAAATCTAGTTTCAAACTTCAGCAAACTTAGAGATAGCATGCTGCTATAGGCTGACAAACACTTTAGCATTTCTGTAATTGCCTACAACAAGATGGATAGAATCTGAAAGGAAGCATTAAGTGGATTGAGAGGAAATTGAAAAATTGAGTGAGGGATCCTTTGCACACACACACATACACACACACACACACACAAGCAAAATGAAGGAAGAAAGGAAAAAAGAAGTGAAAGTGGTAAGGAAAGGGGAAGAAGGAAAGGGAAGGGAAGGGAAGCCTGGACCTCTTTACTGTACTAATTCTTCAGATCCAATTTCTCCAATGAAACATTTTGTTGAACAATCTTCATTATATGATTGGCAAGAAGAAAGCAACTCATGAAACTGCTGGATGCCAGTCCTTTTTAAAGGCAGGAGAATACCAGAGATTTTTATAAATCATGTGTTTTGAGGATTCCGGTAGATTCTCTAAGGGGAAAATTCATTACTCACACGTGGGAACCAAAATGCAAGTCTGGGCAAGAAATTATTTTGAGATTCTGTTCAGAAGCAGTTTGATAAACTCCTTGAATCAAATCAACTGTCCAAACCAAGCAGAAAAATCAAAACAAATGGTGAAATCAAAGCTGATGTTTCTCAAGGATTCTGGGCCATTCAAATGCTACATGCATGGACAAGGTCTTTTATGTTTTTTCCTGAATGGATTTGGAAAATCTGAACTGAATCACTTCAACATGACAATATGATCCAAACATCTAAAGCAGATCCATTTCCAAATAATCATATCACATCCAATTAATTTTTCAGATCAAATTTGCTATTTCATTTGGATTCAATTGATTCATAGAGGTTGATCAAAATATTTCTGTTCCAATTACTTTATTTGAGATACATATTAAAAAAAAAGAGGTGGCATTTAAATTGTGCTCTTATGTCCACCATCTTGATTTTTTGGATCACAGCTTATAGATAGCTCTACAGGTATCCTTCAGTTACAACTGTAATGGAACCGGTCCATCACCAAAATAAATCATGATGATTGTAAAAGGTTACAACTTTTTTACAGCAGTCGTTAAGTGCATTACATTAAGTAAACACTGAGTTCTTAAGCCAATCAATGGTGTGCTAGGTTGGTTTTCCAAAAAATCAGATATCATATAACCAATGTAAATTGCAGTCACAGGAAATATGGCCATATTGCTAATCACCTGAAGTTCAATTATATACTCTTTGGAACTTCAAATCTGGGTTTTCAGTTGCCCTAAGGTAGGTCCATTGTAAATCACTAACTGACTGGTTGTAAATTGAGGGCTGCCTATACTTCAATCCCAGCTTCCACATAGCTTCAGTCTCACCTCTATATAGGTAGTCCTTGACTTACTGCAGTTCATTTAGTGACTGTTCAAAGTTACAGCAGCATTGAAAAAAGTGATTTATGATCATTTTTCAAATTTATGACCACTGAAATTTCTCCATGGCCACATGAGGAAAATTCATATGCTTAACCGCGGACTCATATTTATGACAGTTGCAATGTCCCAGAGTCATCTGATCCCCTTTTGCAAACTTCTGACAATAGAGAAGCCAGAAATCACTTAACAACGGTTACTAACTCAACAACTGTAATGATTCACCTAGCAATTAAAGCAAGAACAGTCGTAAAATGAGGCAAAGTTAACATAAGTGCCTCGCTTAGCAACAGAAATGTTGGGCTTAATTGTGGTCATAAATTGAGGACTACCTATATTCATTTTTTTAAAAAATCATGTATTCCTACCTGCTTCTAAGATTTACCATATAGATAGTCCTCAACTTATTATAGATCATTTAGTGACCATTCAAAATTACAAAGGCACTGAAAATAGTGACATGACCATTTTTCAGTCATAACATTTGCAGCATCCCCAATGATCATGTGATCAAAATTCAGATGCTTGGCAATTGGTTCATACTTATGACTATTGCTGTGTACCAAGGTACCAATGCAATGTGTGTACCAGTGCAATCACTTTCTGCGACCTTCTGACAAGCAAAGTCAATTATTCACTTAACAACCAAGTAACTTATTAAATGCAGTGATTCACTTAACAAATGTGGCAAGAACGATCGTAAAATGGGGCAAAACTCACTTAACAAATGTCTCACTTAACAACAGAAATTTTGGGCCCAGAATGAATACAGGTAGTCCTTCAAATCAAGCACTACCTTTATTCATTTTTTTTAAAAATCAATACATATGGTTGCCCACCTCACTATGGCTACCTACCCACTCTGGGTAGCTAACAGCAGTTGGAGACAAAAAAAAAAATCAACCACAAAAATAGACTAGAAACCAAAGAACTGGTTGAACCCAAATTTAACACATTTATGTCATAAACATTCTGATCACCAAACTCAGAAAGATAACCACATTTTCAGGACCTTCTGATAGGTTAAGAGGGTCAGGGTCAATAGGACTTTCCTTAGTTGATCAGATCTGTAACCTTTTTCTGCTGGATCTGAAACTGATTGGATGGGTAGAATCAGGGACAGGCTGCTCCATAAATCGTCGTGCCATAAAGGGCTTTATCAATGGTCACTAGGACCTGAGATATTGTCTCAACAACAAGAAACCAACCTTTACTCTGTGAAATACTTTTTTAAAAATAATAAGATTACCTTCTTGTTTTGAGAATAGTATCTTCTTGTGTCTCTGTAGAAATCTGCATAGTCAAACGTTCCAACATGCTGCAGGTGTTTTTGGCCTCAGGAAGGCAATTTTTTTCTCAGTATCCAGTCAGAATATCACGCAGGTGCATAAAATAGATAGCACTTGGAATATAGAATGCACAATAACATCAAGGTCGCTTTGGTATGATATAAAAAAGATGTTGAAACTCTAGAAAGAATGCAGAGAAGAGTAACAGAGATTATTAGGGGACCGGAGGATAAAACATATGATAAACGGTTCCAGGAATTGGGTATGTTTAGTCTAGTCTGATAAAGAAAAGGACCAGGTGCCTGAATTTTTATTGTGTGACTGTCTGGAGGCTGTAACAGGCATAAATGCAAGGATCAATCATAAGTCAGTACTTATATACTTACATACAGGAACATTACATATAGGGAGTTTTCAACTTATAACCACTAGTTTAATGATTATAAGTTGAAGACTACCTGTATGTAGAAGTGCATATACATTCAGTATGAGGAAGGGGTGAGTGAGGAAGAAAGGAAGGAAGAAGGGAGGGAGAATAGAAAGAAAGAGAGAGAGGGAGGGAAGGAAGGATTACTGCAGAACTTTTTCAGAGTACTCTCTTTTTAGAAAATTTGATAACTCTTCGGTTTCTTGTTTTGTAGCCTGTTTCCAAGGTATAGGAGTCCCTTATGTCTACTTATTCCAATTATCAGGTACTGGATAGAAATAACAGGTGAATAACTGAGCTGCACTGTGGCCTCCATAATAACTTCATAAGGGCATTTGGCTGGTTCCTCTTGGGAATGGATGAACAGCCTAATACATACAGGATACATCCTGTTCATACAGGACAATATATTATTCAGTTGCAGACTGATAGCCTACCTGTACTGTATTGTTTTTCCCAATTTTGTTATTACCAACTGACTTATGAAGAATGGCATGATGTCCATTTGACATGCAGAAAAATATGAATCTTTCAAACCTGCTATTCCCAGAAAATGCCACCCTGACTACTATTATAATAACACAACATACCAGGCTTAACAATTGCCGATAAAAAAGACAAAGGAGGCCTGGATAGTAGACATTGCAGTCCTTGGAGATAGCAGAATAAAAGAGAAAGAACTGGAGAAGATAACAAAAACCAAAGAGAAACAGAAATAGAACAACTGTGACAAAAGAAAGCAAAGATAATATTAACAATAATAAGTGCCTTGGGTACAATCCCAAAACATCTAGAGTACCACTTGAACATCATTAGCACTGACAGTCATCATCAATACAGGTAGTCCTCAACTTATGACTACAGTGGACCCCAAAATTTATGTAGCTGTGAGTTTTGTCCCATTTTACCATCTTTCATGTCATAGTTGTTAAGTGAATCATTGCAATCGTTAAGTTAGTAACATGGTTATTAACTGAATCTGATTTCCCCATTGACTTTGCTTTCAGAAGGTTGCAAAAGGAGATCATGTGACCCCAGGGACATTGTAAGTGTCATAAGTATGCGCATAAGTATGAACCCATTGCCAAGTATCCAAATTTTGATCATGTGAGCATGGGGATGCTACAATGGTCATATCTGTAAAAATCAGTCATAATTTACTTTTTCAAGTGCTGTTGTAACTTTGAATGGTCACTAAATGAACTGCTATAAGTCGAGGCTACATGTACTTGGAACAGCTTACATACTGTGACAATACATCTAGCACCACCAAACACCCACATCTGCTTATCTCAGGACTCGGATGGATAAAAATACCAAATCTATTCTGAATATGTGGCCTGCTGGCTGAGACCAACCATCATCATAATTAAAATAAACTTCTCAATTCCCAGAGGTTGACTAGCTGGCAATCCTATTGTGGCTTTCTGTTTTCCTTTCAGCTTTTTTCCAACATTTTGGTCACATGAGGAATTTATGATTCTTATCATGAAGAGAAGACGAAAGCTTTTATTCAACTCGCATTTTGTGAATCCTGGCTATCTTTATTAAGAATGTTTCCAGAATGGCATGGCAGCTTCAAAATGATTGCACTGAAAATTTTGATGATTTTTGACAGAGGGGTTAGGGAGAAACTTTGAGGATGACTTTCCTTTGGATCAAATTTGCAAAGGGATTATAGTCAAGTTGGTATGGTTTTCTAAAGAGAAGGGAAATGCTATTTTTTTTCCTGGCCAAAAGAGTCTGAAATTAATAAAGAGGGTGTATACCCCACAAAGCATGACCAAGGAAAACAAGAAAAGAATTGTTGCAAGCATAAACTTTCAGCCTGCAATCACTTCCATCCAAGAGAAGAAAAAACAGACGTAAGAAATTATCTAATTAAATATTTTTTCTCATCTCTTAAAAATTTAGCAAGGCCTCCTGACTTCCCTTCTTTCCTATATATATGTAGGTAGTTCTTGACTTAGGACCACAATTGAACCCAAAATTTATGTAGCTAAGTGAGACATTTGTGAGTTTCGCCCCATTCATTTTACAACCATTCTTGCAACCGTTTTTAAGTGAATCACTGAAGCTGTTCAGTTAATAACATGATTCTTAAATGAATCTGGCTTCCCCATTGATTTTGCTTATTAGGTCATAAAAGGAGCAATTGTCATAAATATGAGTCCGTTGCCAAGTATTTGAATTTTGATCGCATGATCATAGGGATGCTGCAATGGCCATGTTTGAAAAATGGTCATAAATCTCTCATTCCAGCCCACCCCACAAGGTTGTTGTTGTGTGGAAAACGGCAGAAGGGAGGTGTACTGGATATATTCACCATCTTATTTGTAAAAAATAATTAAGTCAGAATAAAATAAATCAATGAATCAATAAAACCAAATTCACGGTCCTGACTGAATGAGAAGACTTGGATTGCATTACTGTTTTAAATACACCTGGATTTACCTTTTTTTAGCTGAATCTAGGTGTATTTCACCATAAGAGAAATGTTTTGAACTGGAGGTCACCTTAAAATGCTGAGAGCAGGTTTTGGTGCTCTTACAAAATAATTTTTTTGAAGTAGACAAGATAGCACTTTCTTTGAGTTTATCTTCCTCATTAAGGCTGCTCAAACTTAGAAGAATTGTACAACAAGAGCCGGTCTGGGGTTGTGATTATTTCACTCTGGACCTTGAATCTGGATTATTCATAACTTTTCCAACATCCATGACCAAAAGCAGCATGCTTTCAATTTGTTTAGGACAGCAAAAATACATGAAATAAATCTATCCAACCGTGTTGTCTGGCCACTTTTAAAAACTGATTTTAAAAATAAGAACCAACTAAAGTTTCTCAAAGTTGGCAACTTTAAGATATGTGGATTTCAACTCTGCATTAAACTGGACTTGGCGAGTCTAGTGAGGAGAAGGACCAGGGGAGACATGATAGCAGTGTTTCAATATTTGAGGGGCTGCCACAGAGAGGAAGGGGTCAAGCACCTAAAGCACCTGAATGTCAGACAAGGAATAATGGATGGAAACTGAACAAGGAGATATTTAACCTGGAAATAAGGAAAAACTTTCTGACAGTGAGCACAATCAACCAATGGAACAGAAGTTGCCTTCGGAAGTTGTGGGAGCATCATCACTTCAGACTTTCAAGAAGAGATTGGACTGCCATCTGTCAGAAATGGTGTAGGGTCTCCGGCTTGGATGGGGGATTGGACTAAATGACCTACAAGGTCCTTTCCAACTCTGATTATCTCTTAAATTTCATTGCTGCTTTAGACACATAGCCAGCTGGGTGATTTTTGCCCAGACTCCCTTCTCTATCTAACCCACCTCACAGGATTGTTGTTGTTAATACAATATATAGTTGGACTTCCAGGCCTTGAGTTAACCAAACATATAAATGTTAAATATATTCATTTATATAAAACTACAAGTTTGTGTCAGCGTCTCTGACTTCACTTGGGCAGTTGTTGTGCAATTCCATGACATGCTTGTTGTATATTTGAATATTTGAATGTTCCATTTTGACTGGTCCGGCCAGATGGTGGGAATCTTGAATAGCCGTCATTGGCCGCGAGCCGCGAGCAGCCACTATAAAGGAGGCTGCCGCAGCTCCACTGTTGTTCAGTTCCAGAGAGAGAATTAAAAGCAACTAAAGAGTAACTGGTCTCGAGTCGTCTTTCCCACAACATAACACTGGCAACAAGGATGGGATACTGAGACAAAGGAGACCAGTTGAGCATGTGGCAACGGGAACCAAGCTAGATGAGACGGCCGGCAACAACTCGCCACTCGCACCATTCAACCCAGCAACGGAAGGCTGGGAATCATACATCGACTGATTCCTCATGTTTCTAGAAGGAAACGAGCTCCAAGGAATATCCTAAAATAGGAAGAGAGCCATTTTCCTCACCCACTGCGGACCACAGTCTTCAAAATGGCAAAGGCCTTGGCGTCACCCCATGATGTAAAGAAGATGGTGTGGTCGGACTTAGACAAGTTACTGCGAGCCCATTATATACCAACTGCCTCATGCCTTATCAAAAGACACACATTTTACAAGCACGACCAAAAGGAAGGCGAAAGCATTGGAGATTGTGTTGCAGCTCTAAGAGACATTGGAGGAGTGTGCGAATTCCTAAACATGGACGAGGCCATGAAAGACCGCGTAGTCCTCGGATTAAGAGACCTTACACTACAGAGCTGACTACTGACCAGACCGAAAATAACATTGACTGAGGCCATAGAAGAAGCCACCGCAGCGGAAGCAGCACAGAAATCAGCAGCTGCCATGCGACAAATGAATAAAGTAACACAAGAAATCCTGAAAGACACTAACCAAGCTCAAGACAAGAAGCAAGAGAAAACTCAAAAGCTCACCACCACGACACACCATGAGAACATCGAATCCCTATCCGAAACCAGTGAGGAAGAAAAAGAAGTAAATCAACTCCGGTTGGAGAAAGGCAGACAGGAGCAAAGGGAAAGAAAGTCGGGATTCTGCTGTACCGGTTGCGGAGGGGACCATTCACATTCCGAATGCCGTTTCTTCGATGCTATTTGCAGGCATTGTGAACGCGGGGACACATAGCTAGGGCATGCTGAAACAGAAATAACTATAGTCCTAGACGAAGAGGAAATACCCCCCTCAGAGAGAAAGAAAGGCAGACAGGGAGCCGTTGGAGCCAAGAAAAAAGGAACAAGCGGTGGAAGGAAACCAATAGAAAAGAAGAAACACACCAGACAATAACTATTGGACACTCGAGCGCAGTAAATGAGAAGAAGGTACTGGTGCAAGTCACCACAGAAGGCCAGCCATGAGAGGGAGGTGGGATGGAGGTGGATTCCAGCTCGTATCTATCAAAGGTATCATGGAACACTCTCAAAAGCCTGATACCCGACATGAAAAGAAAAGAACTAGAAAAACAAAAACTCACACTTCAAGACTACCAGGAAAACAGAATTCTCATAGTCGGAACCGGACATTTCCAAATCAAAATATACACGAAAGTCCTTCCACTAACCATAGTTGACTGGGATCACCCCAGCCTACTGGGATTAAATGGTTCGAACCACTAGGAATCGGAGTGACCGGAATAGATAAACTGAGCTATCTATCTTAAAAGGATGTGTACTATGGGGGGATAGAGTGATCACACTGGACATATTAAAGGAACAAATATTTGAAATATTGCATGAAGGTCATCTGGGTATTGTCTGAATGAAGTCCCTGGCTAGGAGTTATGTATGGTGGCCAGGGATGGATAAGGATATTGGGGAATGGGTAGCAACATGCAAATGATGCCAAGAATCTAGACTTGCACCCCCTTCTGCATCTGCAGTCGACTGGGAAATACCTAGGGGCCCATAGTCTAGAATGCACATTGATTTTGCTGGACCAACTAAAGGACACACATTCTTAATAGCGGTAGACACTTACTCAAATTGGCTAGAGGTAAGCATTATGCCCTCAACCACAACAGAAGCTGTTATCAGACAACAAAGAAAGCTTTTTGCAACACATGCATTGCCGGATTTAATTGTATCTGACAACGGACCGCAATTCACGGCACTAACATTTGAGAGGTTCCTGGCTGAACAAGGGATAAGGCATGTTTTAACAGTGCCGGGTCGGCTGGCTACAAACAGACGGGCGGAATGCATGGTCCATTATGCTAAGGAAACACTACACAAGCTAGAAATTGGAGATATCCAAGAAAATATATATAAATTACTAACAATACAGCACATTACACCAAACACCACAACTAATAAAAGCCCAGCAGAACTATTAATGGGAAGAAAACTAAGATCTAGCCTAGACAGACTACACCCCACATATAGCACAGAAAAGCCAACAGACTTCTCCAGTAAGTGCCGTACCTTTAAAACAGGAGACCTGGTTCATGCAAAAAACCTAACGGGGGAACCATTATGGATACCAGCTAAAACAATCCAAGTAACAGGACTCCGGTCATACAGGGTAGAGACAGAGGACGGAAAGAGCTGGAGGAGACAAATAGACCAACTCAGATCAAGGGCCCTCTTTAGAAACACTAACAATCAAAGGAAAGAAGGAGAAGAGCCCACACAAACACAGGAACCACTTCAAACATTAAACCAAAATAATAACCAAACCAGAGAGGGGGGAGACCCCTCAAACACAAACAAGAGGGGAGGGGGAGACCCTCCACAAGCACAAGAAATAACAAAACAAACCCTAACAACAACACAACAATCAATACCACTATTAAGCCCGAGCGGAAATCGAAATCACTTACCTGGAGAAGAAGAAAACTTCGGAAGACTGGAGCAGGCATCAGAAAACCATCACGAAACCACTCCTGGCGGGAGCAGCTGAGCCGACTCAACCAGCCCGGAAAGGCCAGGCGGGAGTGGCATGGCTGACTCTACTTTCCAGGAGGTTCCACGGAAGAGGACGGGAGGAACAGCGAACCCGTCCGAACAGTCCGAAGACAACATCATGACTGAATTGCGCAGGTCCAGTAGAAACCATAAAAGCCCCACCTATTTATGTGACTACGTAACATAAGGAGGCCTGATTGGTTGGACTGGACTACATAGGGAGGGGTGTTGTATGTTTGAATATTTGAATGTTCCATTCTGATTGATCTGGCCAGATGACGGGAAACTTGAATAGCATCATTGGCCGCGAGCAGCTGCTATAAAGGAGGCTGCCGTGGCTCCACTGTTGTTCAGTTCCAGAGAGAGAATTAAAAGCAACTAAAGAGTAACTGGTCTCGAGTCGTCTTTCCCACAACATAACAATACCCAAACTCAGATTTCTGGTCAATTGTTGATTCAAGGGACTGCCTACATCCAAACCATAGTTTAACTCAGTCTCCCAGTTCGCTCTACTGGGGGAAATGGATTCAAAGGGGACTGCTAGATAACGCCATCATGCATTCAGTATTAAGGTCTTCTTTGCCATACATACATTATATTGACTCTACAACAATGTAAGTTAGAATAGTAAGATGTTAGAATACACTCTGGTTATTGCCATGGAAAATTGGCAGGATGTTCATCACATGTAACATCTTAGTATTATCATGAGTCTTGAATTGCCTGTGTGTTAGAAATATTTGCTCAGCATTATTTACATATTTATATAGATGAAAAAAAACCAACTATATAAATAATGCTGAGCAAATATTTCTAACACACAAGCAATTCAAAACAATTGAATCAACAATTGACCAGAAATCTGGGTTTGTGCATGTCATGGAACTGAGCAACAACTGCCCAAGTAGAGTCAGAGATGCTGACACAAACATGTAGTTTTATATAAATGAATATATTTAACATTTATATATACAGCAGACAAGATAATCAGGTACAAAGAAACATCATGAGGTAAATTTAACAGCATACAGAAAAAAAGTCGGGGGAAAAAAGGGAAACTCCCCTCCGTGCCCTCAGCAATCAATCATAGAGTAGATTGTCTCACACAGGATCAGCGCTCACCAATCAATCAAGTACAATTGTCAGTTCTGGCTTATTGTATACTTTACTGTCCCAGCTACTGAATTTAATATCCTAACAGTGCAACATCTAAGCCAGAAAACAACCTAATGCAAGTTAAGACTTTTACATATGAGGCAACATGTTTGCTCAGGCTTTAAGCAGCCTGGATAAAAAAATAAAACACATTCTCCATAGAAATGTTATTAGCTTAGTATCATTTTCATGTTGGCTCTACTTTTCAAAGGCACCTGACTGGCTTTTGCTGGAAACAGGTTGCAGCATTAAGATATAAGTGGTAGTTTATTTACAACCACTTGTTCAGTGATCGTTCAGTTATAATGGCACTGAAAAAAGTGACTTATGACCGTTTTTCATACTTACGACCATCACATGGTCATGTGATCAAAATTCAAAAACTGCTTCATATTTATGATGGTTGCAGTGTCCTAAGGTTTTGTAATTCCCCTTTTTTTTTGACAAGAAAATGAACGGGAAAGCCAGATTCACTTTATAATGATGTTACTATACTAACTCAAGAACTGCACCCTATTCACCTAAGAACTGCAGCAAGAAAGAACGTAAAATAGGTCAAAAGTCTCTTAGCATTTGTCTCACTTAGCAACAGAAATTTGGGGTTCGATTGTAGTCACAACTCAAGGCGGCCTGTGAATCATCCACTTAGGATCCATTTAGAAGATCCAGTTTTCCATCTCTTCCCTGTTCCTTAAAACTCAGAAGCACACAACTTTTTCTATATCCATTCAACAGTGAATCAGGAATCATACTCTGGAAAATATCTGGTTGATCTTGGCTGAAAGCTAATGTTGAGGTTTCATTGCATGGACATTTAATTAAAATTAAACACAATTATGATTATGATGTCTTGAGTTTACTCGAGTTTATTTTTCTTCCTGATTAAAAATGACAGTTTAAGAGCATGGATCACTGTATTTGAACTTTACAGAGAGCCGATGCTCTTAAGCAGCAGGTTGTGAAAAAAATATCCACCAAGCGATGCATTAATGATAAATGTATCTTAATTCAATATGAGCATTTGGAACAAGTAGCAGTGAGTGTTAACTCTGGAGTAGACAGGGTGTGTACTCTCCAGCTTGATGGAGAAGACGTCACTAATTTGATCCTCCAGTCTTATTTTAACTCAGAATCAAAGAAATTGATAGTTTAGCTCATAGAACATCAGAGTTGGACGGGACCTTGGAAGTCTTCTCGTCTATCCGTTTGCTTAAGTAGGATATGCTATACTATTTCAGACAAATGGTTGTCCAATCTCTTCTCTAAAATCTCTATGTTGGAGCATCACAACTTTTGAAGGCAAGTCATTTCAATAGTTCTCGCTGTCAGGAAATTTCTCCATAGTTCTTCTCTCCTTGATTGGTTTCATCCATCGCTTCTTGTCTTGCCTTCTTGGAGAAGAACGAAGAAGAGGAGACTGAACGTAAGTTGGACAGCAGGGAGACCTTCTTAATGCTATATGAGGTATTAATACTGAAACACTCAGCCTTGTGGGATATGAACTGTCTTCTACCGGAGTTTCAAACAGAAGATAAAGGACTATTGATCAGTGGTTGTCATGGAAAATGTGGACAAGCTTGGGGGACAAGGAGAAGAGATGCTGCCTACAAAACAATCAGATGAGAATCAGACAGTGGCTTAGCTGCCAGAGAAAGAAACTTAGGAAAGACCTGGCCTAATGGATCAAGTAGTTAAAAGGGATTGCTAAACAGGGTGGTTAAATCAATTGCACCTGACTTTATTATCTTGTTTGCTGTGGTTGTTAAGTGAATCATTGCAATTGTTAAGTGAATCATATAGTTGTTAAGTGAACCCAGCTTCCCCCATTGACTTTGCTTGTTGGAAGCCAGATGGGAAGATCACAAATTTTATTTTATTTAGTTGTCAAATTTCTATAATACCCGTCATATTTGTGTGCAGTGCTGTTGTAACTTTGAACGCTTGCTAAATGTATGGTTGTAAGTTTAGGATGACCTTATATCAAAGAAGGATATAGCAGAAGTAAAACAGACATACAATAGCTGATTGGATCTCTAATCCAGGGAGGGCCTCTGAGTAAATACAGACTAATAACAGAATTGGAAGGGGGCCTTGGAAATAATGTAGTCCAATCCTCTGATCTTGGAGACCTGTATTGTTTCTGATAAATGGCTGTCTAGCCTCTTCTTGAAAACCATCAGTGTTGGAGCATTCACAACTTCTGGGGACAAGTTTTTTCTACTGATTAATTGTCCTCACTGTTTGGAAATTTCTCCTTAGTTCTAAGTTGCTTCTCTCCTTGATAAGTTTCTACCTGTTGCTTCTTGTCCTGCCTTCAGATGCTTTGGAAAAGAGGTTAGAATAGGGGCAGCTCTTCAAATATTGGAATACGACTATCATGTCTCTCCTGGTCCTTCTATGCACTAGAGTAGCCATGCAGGTTTCTGCAACTATTCTTCATGTTTTAGCCTCCAGTCCTCTAATCATCTTTGTTGCTCTTTTCTGCACTCTTTCCCAGAGTCTCAACATCTTTTTTATATTGTGGTGACCAAAACTGGATGCCATATTCATAGTCATTAAATGAGACATTCCTGTAACCGATACTCTGATACAGAAACTGTCCTGTAACCAATACTCTGGCCATTAAGACCATACCAAAGATTTCTTCATTGGCAAGAATGGGAAGAATTAGCCAAGAGTATAAATCCTTCAAGGCTGTTACAATGATTTACATTTTCTCACTGGCAGTGGGCAATCCTCAGTTGGCTAAGGATTCACTCTTGCCTGAAGGAAAGATTCTAATCTAGCCTATCCCTTTTTGCCAATTGCCAAGTCTAAACTGGGAGAGCCAGGCTAAACTGGGAAGTGTCTGGATATCTGTGATTTATTTCCAAGTCTTGATCATGGAGCCTGAAGACTACTACATTATAACTTTTGGAGATCCTGATACAGGTAGTCCTCAACTTCAGTGCCCAAAATTTCCATTGTTAAGTATGGCAGTTATTAAGTGAGTTTTGCCCTGTTTTACGACTTGCGATAGTTGCTAAGCAAATCACTGCAGTTGTTAAGCAAATCATGTGGTCATTAAGTGATTCTGGCTTTGCTTGTTGGAAGCTGGCTGAGAAGGTTACAAAGGGTGATCACATGACCTTGAGACACTGCAACCATCATAAATACATGTCAGTTGCCAAGCGCTGAATGTTGATCACATGACCTTAGGATGATGCAATAGTCACAAGTGTGAAAAATGGTCATAAGTCACTTTTTTCAGTGTCGTTGTAATGTCAAATGGTCACTAAACGAGTGGTTGCAAGTTGGGGACTATATGTACTCAGATTTTCAGGAAATACCAATGGCTTTAGAACTTCAATTGTAAATTAGACATTTTATACCCCTGTGGTCTTGTCCATCACGTTGGGGCCTTGTCTTCTTCAGTATCTTCAAAATGGAATCATAAAAGCCAAGATGGCTACCACAATGTGATCATAACCATGCATTTTTAAATGCATCATGGTGCTTAGTAAAAACAGTGCAGGGCTTCAATTCCCTAGTTGTAATTATTTTGATGCCTTGAAGTTGGGGTGAAAATGGATTTTGGCTATACTTATGATACAGTAATCTAAATGTATCCAAACTTTTAGCAAAGGACGACTTGTATCAAAGCACTAAGACTGATATACCACTTCACAGCGCTTTGCAACCCCCTCTAAGCGGTTGACAGAATCAGCCTCTTGCCCCCAACAATCTGGCTCTTCATTTTACCCACCTCAGAAGGATGGAAGGTTGAGTCAACCTGGAGCCTAGTGAGATTTGAACTGCCAAATTGCAGGCAGCTGGCAGTCAGTAGAAGTAGCCTGCAGTACTGCATTCTAACCACTGCACCATTGAGGCTCATTTACTTGTAACATTCTCATTAGATGGGAACAATACTAGTTTGTGGCATGGGTGAAATCAAGACCAGAAAGAATTAATGAGGGATTAATGGGTGATAAACAACTTTGAGCTTTGATCAAATCCTTAATTGTGGCAAGGAAGCAAATATGAATCCTCCATAGAAAAGTATTAGAAAATATTTTTAAATTACCATTCTGAACAAATGGGGTCACATGGTAACATTTGTGACCTTCTGAAAAGCAGTCAATGAGGAAGCTAGATTCACTTAATAACTGTGTTACAAACTTGATAACTGCACTGATTCACTTAACAACCGTAGCAATAAAGGTCATAAAATGAGGGCAAGACTCATTTGATAAATATCTCATTTAACAACAGAAACTTTGAGCTCATTTGTGGTTATAAGTCAAGAACTACCTGTAATGTCATGCTATTGGCTGACAGCCTGAATGATTTGCAGTGTGTGTCAGATAGATTATATACAGGTAGTCCTCGACTTACCATCACAAGAATTGAGGCCAAAATTTCTAAAGTTAAGATAGTTGTTAAGTGAGTTTCCCTCATTTTATGACTTGTCTTGCCACAATTGTTAAGTAAATTGCTAGTGTTATTAAGTTAATAACAGTCGTTAAGCGAATCTGGCTTTCCCAATAACTTTGCTTGTTGAAACGTTGCAAAAGGTGATCCCACGATTCCAGCACAATGCAACTGTGGTAAATCAATTGCCAAGTGCCTGGATTTTAATCATGTAACCATAGGGATGCTGTGATGGTCATAAGTGTGAAAAACAATCACTTTTTTCAGTGTCTTTGTAACTTTGAATGGTCACAAAACAAATGATTGCAAGTCGAGGACAATCTGTACTGTATGAAAGCAAAGATAGAAGTCTGGAGAGAGATTAGTGAGATGTAGCTATGTTTCCTTTTTTCTGCAACTCTTTAAATCCTTTGTCTCACTATTACACTGCTACTCCAGGTTGCCTTTAATTCATTCATTAAAATGTTTATATAGCGACCCATCTTCTAAGCAACACTGGGAGGTGCCCATTCACAAGTTAAAACAACATACAGAACCATATTAACACTACAAACTAAACACATTAAAACATTAAAAACAACAAAACCTGGCAATGGGTCAAACTTCTGATGTGCAGTCATCTAATCTTCTCCCTTGAGGGAAAAAACAGGTCTTCAAAGCTTTATGGGAGGCTAAGAAAGTGCAGCCTTGCCAATCTTCAGGGAACAGAGTGTTGCACAAGGCAGGGGCTGTTGCAGACAAGCCATATTTTCTAGGACCCATTGGATGGGACGAGGAGAATAGCCACCTTATCTGACCTGGTAGGACAAGTAGAGAGGTATAAATCAGAGAAAATTGTTGTTTAGACTGAGTTGCAATAGTTTTGCTTTTCAATAATAGCTGGTTAGGAGCCAGGTTTAAGTTATACCCCACAGCTTCTTAACTATGCTGACCTATGCTGCTGACCCTGAACAATGTTTGTGGGTCAATGGTTGTCCCAAATGTTGTTTTGTGACCTATAGCCAATGTCGCTTAAAGAAGGGCATTCTGGGGAGAACTGCTCATGAAAAGGGATATTAGGGGATCTCGCTCCATTTCCGACCTCAGAGAAAGAACTGCAGGAGTTTTCAGAACAACAATAATCAATGTTTTAAATAAACAAAAGGTCACAATACTTCCCTTTACTTCTAAACATATGTGTACAATTCTGAGGAAAAGCTAAGAAAAGTACAGGTAGTCCTTGACCTATGACCACAATTGAGCCCAAAATTTCTGCTGCTACCTGAAACATTTGTTAAGTCAGTTTGTCCCATTTTACGAACTTTCATGCCACAGTTGTTACATGAATGACTGCAGCTGTTAGTCAAACAGTTCTTAAATGAATCCAGTTTCCTCATTGACTTTGCTTGTCAGAAGGTCGCACATGACCCCGGGATACTGCAACTATCATAAATATGAACCAGTTTCCAAGTGTCCAAATTTTGATTACATGATCACAGGAATGCTATAAAAATCCTAAGTGTGGAAAATGGCATAAGTCACTTTTTTTAGTTATGTTGTAACTTTGAACACTCGTTAAACAAATAGTTGTAAGTTGAGGACTACCTATATTCCTTGACACTCAACCTTAATGAACCCACTATAAATGGAGCTAGGAATTTCTCTTCCTTTTTGCATGATTCTGTACATTAACACAACTATGGAAAGCCAAGAAAAATTAATGAGTCATTGAGAAATCTAATTTTTTTGCTTAAGGCACATATTTGAATTATAACCACATTAATCAAGGACCCAGCTCCTTCAGAAGTTTATAGCACTGGGAAAAGTGGAAGGGAAAAAAACGATCAACAGCAAGGTGGAAGGACTTGGTTATAATACAAGTAGTCTTCAACTTATGACCCCAACTAAACCCAAATTTATGTGCTGGCTGGCTTAAACTCCAGAAGGAAAGATGGAAGAAAAAAACTATTGATAATAAATTGGTACCTGGGTTTCTTATCTATCTATCTATCTATCTATCTATCTATCTATCTATCTATCTAT